>BPLS01027394.1:0-15759 GCA_019656275.1 Rhododendron kiyosumense
ATGGAGATAGAGAACAGCGAGTCAGATTCTTGACTATCATCAGAATCACTTTCCAAGAATTCCATGGCTTCAGATTCGCCATCATCGTCACTGCTTCTGCAATTGTGGTATCTGTGGCTTGGAGGATAAGTGAACACACTCGACATGCTGGAATCTGATCGGGTCTGGCTTTCATCCTGTGTTGCTTCTTTCTTGTTTCCTTTCTCTTCGCCTTTCTCCAATTCCACACAACGATTCTTGACTTTTTGGGTTGGGAGTTCCTCATGGGCTCGCACATTCAAATCAAATGTGACTTTTTTTATGATGACGATTCCGACCGATTTCTCTTCATGCTTATTTCTGCTCGCATCAATGAAACAAAGGAAAGAAATTGCGTAAACGCCATCACACACACCTATGAAGGCATGACAAATAATCGTTGCATTAAAAATTTCCTCCATTCGGCCGGGGGAGAAAAAGAGCATGCGAGAAACGAAAGTGATGAGATTTGGTGAGGAAAAAGATGCCCATAAAAATTCTCCTTTTCTCGTCAACTTTTTGATCTCTTTTGGTGACAAAGATAAACGAAAATATTTTCCTTTCTTTTCTTTTTTGAGCCTCCCATAGGGGCTGTAAGGCTTTCATCTTACAAAAACAAAAACAAAAACAAAAACAAAAACAAAAAAAAGGGCTCAAGATTTATACTAAAACAGATGGCTTACTTTGAATCTACGATGGGTTCGATCTTCTTTTCAACTTCTTGCCTAGCGGCCTTGGTGGGTTGTCGAGTTTCACAAGTCTCGTGTCTCTGAGACAAATTTTCCAGTAAATGATTAACTGGAAAAAAAAAAAAAAAAAGGAAAACGAAAAGGGAATTCATGAATATATTTAGGTTAATTTGAGATGAGCTTACTTGATTTCCAGAGGGAACTTGTACATGGGTCTTGTTGAGGGATTTCCGATGCTTTGAAGAACCGAAACAGGGGATACAGTAACCCATCACCTAGAGAGAGAAAGGGGATGGGAGATGGAGAGAGAGAGGGAGGGAGAGGGAGGATATAACGGTCATATACAAATCATCCGAATTTTATAGTGTTCATGGGTTTGAAAAAAGTGACCGTTGGCCATTTGTATGGCGTGGCGTAAACGCTGAGCCGAAGTTTTTAATACAAGGAAAAGCTGTGTGTGCGTGAATGTAAGGTAGCATTTTTTCGTTTTTGGAATTTCTTTGAAGCTGGTTAATTGGAGGTCAAATCTTTTGTACCACAAAATGTCTCTATCTCTTCTTCGTGCAATTTCAGTTGCAAGATTGCATAATAGCTTCTTACTAGTCTTGTGACAGAAATTGTACGAAAATAGAGCTACATGCACTTTTGGATATACGTGATGTGAGGTGATTTGGTTGAGAGTTGAGATGATTAAAAGAGGATATTTCGAATCATGACTTCACTTGTGTTGGCAAAATTTAAGTTAAGGTGAAATCGAAAACTGAGCTCTTCTTTTGTTTCTCTAGGAGCATACAATGGTAAAAGGGATTTTTTTTTGGGGATTTTGAACAATATTAGTGTTCTTTTTTTCTTTTCCATACATATATATATAATTGCATTCTATTGTTTGTACTTTAGATATGACTATGGTTTATAATTATACCGTCTTCAATGGCGGAACCAGCATAGGGCTGGGTTGGGCTGCAGCCCAAGTGGGGTTTCAAAAAAAAAAAAATTTGAATGTAAAGTTTCTGTCCACAAAATTTTAGCCCAACTCTCTTTTGTTTTCAGTCCAACCCACATAACCATCCAGCCAATCTCAACACTCAACAGACTCAAACCTCGCGCAAGCCCGCCCCATCGTGACATCATCTTTCCCCTTATCGTCGATTTCCACAAACGCAGCCGGCGATTTGTGGCTGTGGCCGGATTGGACTGATTCTCCGAACTCGACTCCGATCAGCTGTTTGCGCCTATAACTAACTCCACACTCGACATAGCCCTTCACTGGTTCCGCCCTTGTTAAATTGCGACTGTAACTGACTCGATCTCGGTGAGTTTTTGTCCAGGCCCAGCCGACTCTGACTTTATATGCATATTTATTGTTTATATTCTCTTGCCCAAGACAAAGAGAATATGTTATGCACAATAGTTTATTACATTTCGTTTGGAAGTAGTATTTATTAGTGTTTATTAATTATGACTTTTTGATATATGTTTAGGGCTTTTTAATTTGGTTTTTAAGCTTATTAGAAATTAAAATGCAGGACCACTAGACCAACAACACACGACCAATATATAATATTACACACTGCGGAGTCTCATAAATATTCATTTATTATATAGAGAATTGGCATGTAATGCAGAACACTGACTGATGTACTTAGATTGATATTTTTAAAATGTTGTTCTTACAATTTTACTCTTTTAGGTTTAGATTTTAATGGAACAACAAACAAAAAAGGGGGGAAAAACTCTTTTGTCATTCTTCAAAACCAAGAGTGAATGTATCAGAAATGATATCGACTCAGATTCAATACTAAATGATTTCTACTCTATGAAACCTCGTAGGGTACAACTTCATTTATGTACATTTTTTGAACATTTACGTATTAATGTACAAGTTAGCCTCTTTTTTTCGATATAAAAAAAAATTCGGCCAGCCTAGGGTGGAAGTAATTTCTGATTCCGCCCTTGACCGTCTTGATTATTCATCGAAGTCAGATGCCTGAGAAGAAGGGAGTGTTGCTTCAATTGCCTACGGGTTAGGCTGCTCATGTTGGTAAATGATGTTTTGCTGTACAACGTGTACTATTTTTATTCCAACATACTCTTAAGAGATTAAATTGTACTCAGAAGGTCCGTGTACAATCCAAATTCATCCCAACCAATAAGAACAAAACACCTTAGTCAAAAGTGGGGTAACTCACCTTTATCCTAACCCTCCAACTAAACTATGGGTGGACATCCATATAACAAGGGAAGGGAGTTTTTTAAAGATTCCTAAAGAATATTCCTTTTCTCTCGATCTCAACCTTCCAATTCTGTACATCCAATGGTCCAAAAAATATCTCTCTCACAAACTAACTTTTTCAATGGCAGTTTGGTAAATAAGTGAGATTTTTAATGGCAAATATTGAGACTGCGTACCCTTTTTCTTGGCCGGTACACAAACAGGCCCTTGCACCCCTGCCTCTCTCTCACGACTGAATTCAAAGGCCCCAAATTTTGGATTCAAAATTCAAACCGCTCTCTCTCTCTTCTCTCTTCTGGTACTGGAAGATTCATTGACAAACACCCTCCATCTCACGACCTCTATCTCCGGCGATGGCCTTCATCGCCGAACCCTTATCCGGCGAGCAACCCAGTACTCTCTCTCTCGCAACACCCACCCACCAATCTCACCCTTTCACCCATCTGCTATTCGATTTCAGTTATAGGGTTCCTATATCTTTTTCTGATTCAGCATCCACTCATTGTAGTAGACGTTCCAAAAAATCTACCGTCATCGATCAGAGCAAAAGAGGAGATTACAACAAAGCTACCCAGGCTAAAAAACCCTCTTTCGGACCCATGTCCGTAATTAAGAATTTGTAAGTCCTTTTCTTTTTTTTATTGTTTCCTAATATTTCCTCCATTGTGTTGTCATTTTATTGCTCTTTATTTTCTTCTATGATTCTACAAATTGTATATGTTCTGTTTTCAGGTCCAAAGCCACAGCCCAAAACTCAGGTTGGGATCTTTATTTCGATTTTGATCAATTTTCATGCCCATATTTGAAGCCTTAAATTTATGACAACTCTTATCTTAAATGATTTTGACATATCAACTAACAAAAAACTATGGTTGGGGCAGGAGAGAGTGGAAAACCATGAGAAGAAAGAGCCTACTAGGTGTTTGACTAATTGATTCAAATTGATTTTTTTTTTTTGGCGTGTGCAAAATTGTCGTGAAAGATGAATGACTAGAAAGCTATGGTTTGGACTAAGAAAGCTTGGAGTAAGTCATATTCATCTATCTTAGTTTTTTCTTTTTCTTATGGGTTGGATAACGTGGCTTTTCCGTGCCAGATGGCACTCCGCATTGGACACGTATAATTCTATCAAGGAATTGTATACTTATCGTACACTTTTATAGATATTGTATTCAAGTTCAACACCTACGTACCTTAGGGGTTGTGGAAGAGAAGATCAATGGGGCCCAAATGCTATTTCAGTCCTCAAGGTACGCATGCCTATCAAGTGTTATGGGGACTTTGTGCACTTGCTTGCAAAAAATAGGATTGAGCACCACCTCCTAGGACACACCATTGTGCACTTGCTTGCAAAAAATAGTGGAGGTATTTATTTGCTTCATTAAGCCCAACCCGGCATACTTTAAATGGTGAGCTTAAGAAACTGCACTCAAGATTCATTTTCACTTTACATTTAAGTTTGCCATTATCTTGAGCCAGTTTAAACCATGAAGATTAGTAAATGGTGAGCTTAAGAAATTAAGTTGGATAGTGGAAAAATTACACTTTGATTGCGTTACATTCCTTGGTTTCACTTTCATGTTTGTACACATTTAGTTAGCCAATGTCTAGGGCCAATTTAAAGCATGTTGTTCGATAAATGGTGAGGTCCAATGAAATGTGGTGCAGGCATGAGTCACAACTTTGCTGATGCTACTTCAAGCAAGAGAGGAAAGAGAACATGGTTAATTGTCCAATGCTTTGTTTTATGGGTTTTCATTGGCCAAATTGCTTTTCACTAAGAAATCTGAATATTGGATGATAGCTTTATATACTGGTCTTAAATATGGGGGCTTCCTTCTTTGTGGGAAAAACCTGTACAACAACAGTACAAGTATGTGGAAATTGGAAACCTTTGCTGTTCTTTTTTTCTCCAGATCAATGAGGAAAGGATCTGCATGGTGAATGTTCTAACTAGACCCAAAAATGGTCCTCTCAATGCTAATAAATGGATAGGTAACTTTCTAGCTCTTACTCCAGTATTGCTTTGCGTGTGTGGATAAATATAACTTTAAAGGAAAATGAAACTATGATAACAACTCATATAAAAACCTATAGATATGTGCAAGCGTCTTAAGTTGTGCAATGCTCTAGGGATATCTACAAAAGCCTCCACAGAGGTATACGCAATGTCGTAGGGCCTATCACTGAATCTTATGTGTGACTAATGATCACAGATTGTCATTGATTAGGCTATGGAGTACTGTGAAACTTTTGGACCATTTATCATGACATGGGAGATTATAGTGTGACTTGCAGCTATGTATATTGCTTATTGTCGAGATTATGTGGGTGTGTATGTATGTCCTTTCTTGACTACCCTCCTGGATTGCATTTATTGGGCTGCGTTGATTTCTTAGTTTAGTATCAGTGTTGATTTCTCATGTTATGTTGTTTGCTCTAGCCTAAACAACATTTGGTTTATGTTAGTATCAATGGCTTCCAACCAAACAAGTGATTAGATAGAACAAAGTTCTCTCTTTTTCCCCCTTTTCTCTCGAAATCTCCTAATCCAAATTGATTCTCATAGCTTTACTGCGTGGCCGCGTATGAATTTTACATGATAGAGAAAAGAAGGGTAGATGCAGCTGGTTGGCACCAAAATAGAGGGAAGGTAAGCAGCAGCTACCAATTGTAGTCTTTTTCGGACTCGTGTTAAAACTCTTTTAGTCTCTGCCAAGTGTATTTTCATTCATACTCCTATTTCTTGAGTCGAGTAAAACTTCATTTTAAGCTCTCATTTGAGTTGACTGTAGCATGACAAATACTATTTTACTTTGAAATAAGTTTCTGAAAGACACAAGTTCTGAGTTTTCCTCTTTTGTTTTGCAGGGTCTGCTACCCTGGCCTCAAAGGTTGTCTGGGGGGCTTCCTATTCGATGAATGTTAAAAAACTTTCTACTGAAGGTGGATGTTTGCATAAAAAATGGAGTTAATTGTAGCTATAGGAATTTTTATTCGTGTCGTGTGTAGAGCGAAACTGATTATGCTCCTCCAACAAAGACCACAATTGTTGTCATCATAGGTAAGCTCTCTCGACCATCTTCAGAATGGTTTTCTTAATTTGCCAATGGCCTCTATCTCTTTCTTTCTTTATGGATTTTTGGAACTAATTTTTGTTAAATATTTTAACTAGGTAAAAATAGGAGCTTGAAAACTTGATTTTGTTCAGACAATTGGGATAGCCACATAAGCCCCAAAAAATGGCTTCAGGAGAAGAATCTTACAGGTATAGCTTTCAGTCCAGATTTTGGTTATTGAAAGATGATTTCATATTTGAAATGGTTTTTTTTGGGATTTATAATTTAAGAAGACATCTAGCAAGATGCGAATTTCGTCTTATTATTTTTTTTGGTTTTTGTAGGATTTTGGTTCGTACCGCACATGATGAGTCTGTTCACTATGGTCACATGATTAGTGCGTATACAGCTCTCCAATCATCGTGACTTTGAATTATGGCGGGTAGCTTTCTTGGTATTGCCTTCTTTATCCATTGTTGGTAAAGGAAAAAGAAAAATTAAATTAAATTTTGGTTATGTATTTGGTAAACTCAATCTTAGTCTTTTGCTTAGTGTTAGTGAATCTCATCAGACTCATTGATATGGGAGCAGTGAACTTAAACTCTATGGTTCGTAAATGTTTTTGTTGGATTTCGGCGGTAAGTGCCTTCAGGCATGGGCAACTAAAGAAATGTCATTTGTTTTTAGTTTACTTTGTTTTTTAAGTGATTGGTTGTGCGGGATGATAATTTAGGTGGTCCATTACGTATAGGTTTTTGGTAAATGTGATGTAGACTCGCCCTTGCAGGGCATATGTCTTGACTCCTATTGTACTTATGTAAAGAAACAACCTACCAAGATTAATTTTTTAGGAAGCTTTTGCTAAATGTAATGCATTTGTTATAAGAAATGCCTTAATGGAATTGGACTATGTTGGTTTCATTTTGTGTATAATATCTTATTTTCCTTTAATTTGCGTGCAGGTGCATGTGATTATCAGGGAAGAAAACCTTTTTAGACTGAACACAAAATATATTGCATTGTGCCTTCATTGTGTTTAAAACGCGTTGCGCCGTACCTTCAGGCACGGGCACAATCCCTAGTTGGTTAATATGCAAACCAGTATACAAAACAACGGGAATAGAGGATCAATACCCAAAGCAAATTGCTTTTCCCCCCGCAGCCTACGCCCCAGAAATACCACAACCCCATTTTCTCTTATTTCTTTTTTATTTACTTAATAATTTTTCTATCTTTTTTCTCTTTTATTTATTTAATATTATTTAAGTGTTCCGATTTTCAATCCAGTTGAATCGATGCAAAGATCTTGTTTTTTTTTATCATTTTATCTTCAATAGTCATAATGAATTTTTAGTTCTAAGACCTTTCAACAAGAATCCTAAGTCACCTTATTTAGTTTTAGGTCATTCTTAGGGTGTTCATTGAAATGTCTTAGAACTAAAAATTCATTACGACCATTTAGGATGAAATAATAAGAAAAATAAGATCTTCGCACCAATTCAAACGAATTAAAAATTGGAACACTTTTTTTTTTCACTGTTTATATATTAAAAAACATAGTTATAAAATTAAATGTTTCAATTTTTAATCTATTTGAACCAGTGTAAAAGTTTTGTTTTTCTGATCATTTATATTAAATGGTCATAATAGATTTTTGGCTCCAAAGCCTTTCAATAAGCATCCTAAGAGAGCCCTGAAACTAAATATGAGGCCCATTGAAAGGCCTTAGAACCCAAAATCTATTATGACTATTTAATATAAAATGATAAAAAAAAATAAGATCTTTACATCGGTTCAAACAGATTGAAAATTGAAACACTTAATTTTTTAACTATATTTTTTAATATATGAACGGTGTAAAAAAATAAGTGTTCCAATTTTCAATTCGTTTGAGTCGGTCCGAAAATCTTATTTTTCTTATCATTTCATCCTAAATTGTCGTAATGAATTTTTGGCTCTAAGACCTTCAATGAGTACTCTAAAAGAGACCTGTAACTAAATAAGGAGCCTAAGGGTTCTTGTTGAAAGGCCTTAGAGCCAAAAATTCATTATAACTATTGAAGATAAAATGATTAAAAAAAATAAATAAATAAGATCTTTGCATCGATTCAATCGGATTGAAAATCGGAACACTTAAATAATATTAAATAAATAAAAGAGAAAAAAGATATAAAGATTATTAAGTAAAAAAAGATAAATAAGAAAAATTGGAGTTGGGGTATTTCTGGTGCATAGGCTGCTGGGGAAAAGCAATTTGCTTTGGATATTGGTCCCCTTTTCCCGCTGTTTTGTATACTGGTTTGCATAGTAACTAATGTCTAACCATATATAGTTTAATTAGTTGGAGGGTTAGGATAAAAGGTGTGTTGCCCCACTTTTAACTGAGGTGTCTTGTTCTTATTGGTTGGGAGGAATTTGAATTGTACACGGACCCTTCGTGTACAATTTAATCTCTACTGCATGTTAGTGATCTAGAGACAACAAAAAAGAATTCTAGTAGAAAAATTGACTACTAAATTTTCACTTCATTCCGATAAATAGATCGATCATCTCACATGAAGATCATTTATGTGCGCTCTCATGTGAACTAAATGGGCCGTCACGGTTCAATTTGATGGTCCGAGCCTTTCATTTGCATGGCTCAATGTGTTTCAGGAAAAAAACATAGAAAGCTTGTCTTCCAAAAGGACCACACGAGAGATTGCCAATCATAAATCTAAAAGATAAATGGAAGCTTGTCTTCCAAAAGGACATATTGTACATTTTGACACATTGCTTTCCAGGATCAACATAAGGCCTGAAACTTCCCACATCGGTTACAGAGGAATGAAATGCAATACAAATAAAATGACTCTTGGGTTCGATTCTTACCGTAGAACTTATTTTCCCGTAGTGAGTAAAGTCACTACTATAAGATTGCGAGCAATTTTAATCGTTCAAAAGTGTTTTTTTAACGATCCGAATTTAAAACAATGGAAGAGTTATCCACAGAAGAAAATAACTCCTCCCTATAAGAGTGTGTTTTAAATTTGAACCGTTCTGTAGTGACTTTGCTCACTACAAAGTCCTCAGGTCCAGTTTCAAAGAGGTTGCTTGCATGAAGAAAAAAACCCCCCTCAAATTTCCATTAATTCCTTATTACTCCCTACGTTCTTAATTTCCATTTTGCAATGTTTCAAAATGATTGTCCATTTCCAAAAATAGAAGTAGAAATTTGATAAATTCCAAAAGTGTCCCTCCTATGTGAATAAAAATAGTGTAATATAGGTAGAATATAAAGATAATGGTACATGAAAAGTAGGTATAATGATTACATGTTTTCTAAAAAAAATTGAAATTTATAAGAGAGACTCTCATTTAAGAACGGAGAAAGTATTGATTCATGCATAATAGTACGTAAAATTTTCACGACCACTCATTAGTTCTTTATTTAACCCCCACACACACACCCCAAAAAAAAAGAGGATAGTGACAAATAAGTTGTTCAGCAGTCAGCAGCATGTATAGTGCACCCAATCCCATAATTGGTCCCATGCCAGCAGGATAGCACAAGGCTATAGATATGCACGCATTCGGAAAGCTAATCTCAGGTTTCAGATAATGTACTGCTGCTACTCTAGGCTCAAGTGTGGCCTCTATATCATCAATAATTGGGGCAAGAAAGAAATTAAGATGAAGTTCTGCACTACTTTTGCAGATTTTCCTTTAAATTTTTTTTGCCTATAACTCGATCAAAGATTATACTGTAGAAGAGTTGTTATCGCTTAATGAATTTTTAGTTGATGTATGTAAGGAGGATGACCTTTTTTGAAATCCGTATATTGTGAGTTTTAGCTGGTTTCTTCCATTTAGATGGACAATAAAGAAAACTCGGCCTAATTTCTGTTTGAAATGTTTAAAAGTTCTAGCTATTTCGTTGTTAATTACCCCATCTTCTTGGCTACTATTTCAATTAAACAGTTATTCTTTTTAGACCGATCAAATACAGTCTATAGACTGTTCTACTGTATAGACGATTCTATATAAGTGATTGAATGCTATAAAATTACACAAGTGTTGACCTGTTGCATGTGTAGATGCATATGCCCATGTGTGTGAATTTGGATTTTGGAGGGACTATGTCAAAGGTTAATTGAGTAGTTACCGCTTGACTAGTTTTTGGTGGCTTGGTTAAAGTGAAAACTGAGTGGTCTTATCGATGGTATGGGATTTGGATGAAGAAGTGAAAATGGGTTGAGACACGGATGGAGCCGAATACAAGTTTAGTACCGCATGCACCATAGGATTTCCAAATTCCAAGTTTCTATACATTGCATCAATATTGGCAAGTGGCAAAAATTTAGATGATAATTAGCAAAATGATTTCAACTTGAAACAAATTCAGTAATTTAGGGTCCACAGGGGAAAGTTCATATCCTAAGGGACAAAGTTGGCAAGAAAAAATTCTTAAGGAACCAACTTGTCAGAAGCCTAAAGATTTGTTAATAAGCTAAAAAAAAAATTCACACATTTCAATTTTTTTTTTTTACACTTTTTAATCCACTTTCATTTTCACACATTAATCAAAGAAGGGTTGTCTCTGCTGTATTGAAGGAAAAAATATGTCGAGCAAAAAATTTGAAAGAATAATGACTCGATCAGTCACATAGATATTTAAAGACTATATATATTGTACTTGCACGAGGTGATTCTATTTTGTTTTTTCCACTAATATTCTGTTTGTATTAGCGTAGGATATAGTGGAGGTCGGCTGAAGTGAAACTACTAGAACTACTTTTGAATCTATAAAAGTTAGATTATTCTTCTTTTGGTGGAATTTGGTACTATTCAATTGCATTATTACAACGAAAACATTTTTCAAAAAATGCAAATTACAGATTACTCCCGTCATGTTTGCAAAATTACAAAATATCCATATCTCATAACAAATTTCTCCCTTGTCGTAGTTGCTAGAAAATTTGATGAAATTTTTCTAAAATCATTAAATCCTAATTATAATGGACCAAATTATCTTTTTTTAGTTTGTGAAAAGTTATTTCCACATCTCTGCAGTGGTCCATTATAATTAGGATTTGTTTATTTGGCTTTGTATTTGGTTATATAAAACGAAACTTTAGACAAATAAGATAGCTGTTTAATATGTTTTTGTCTTTATTGATTTTTTTTTCTTTTGCTCATATTTTTTTAAACTTTTTAGACTCATCTCAATATCTCATAAGAAGAATAATTAATTTAAAAATATAACACGAATCGAATAAAAATTCAAAAAAACAAATCAAACAAACTAAAACGAAAAAAAAAAAAAAGTTTACAAGAATAGAGTTACTAATTTTTTGGTGTAAAGACTAGAGATTAACTTATTCATAGAAGGACTGTGATTCTTTCATTTAAGAAACCGCGCAATCTTGACTGCCTATTTTAATCCGTAAATAATTATTTACTGTTAAATAGATATTCTCAAAGACTGATTGTCATCATAAGTACGGGAATGGACCCACAATTGACGGCCTATGTAACCCTTTTGCGAGTCATGAGGAAAACTGCAATCAACTCCTAGAAGCCCACCTGTCTATCAGTGGTCCCTAATTTTTTTACACACCGTATCAACGGTTCTGATCTAAAGACCACGAACTCCTCGTCACCACAGCCGAAAAGCCCTTCAGTCCCCCTCTGGCGTTTACTACTCTCAATGCCGCGGGAATGATCCAGTGCTAACGCATCCATCTTAACAGCTCCTCCTAATAAATTAAATTAATCAAAGTTCCACCACGTAGCCTAAAATGGACAAATTTTATTTTATTTCATGTTAGAATGCTTTTGAAAAATTATGCCCATATTCAAGATAAATTTATTCATTTGATTAAGGGTGTTTCCACTAATCAATAAATTGAAGACTCCAAATTTTTTCATTTTGTCCGTATACAATTGTTTTTTCACGTTTGTTAATTTTGCGTCAAGTTTTTATGAATTGTTGGTTCATCTCAACAAGAAAAATCCGATAACTAACAAATTATGCTTTTATACAAGTATTTTTTTAAAAATATCCAAGAAAAATCTCATAAAATCTGCTTTTGATCCCTTTTGTTGGTTATTTTTCAAAAAAATTAGGAAAGTCAAAAAAATTTATTTTTTTCAATTTCTTTCGTTAAGACGAACGAATAACACGTAAAAGTTCGGCGTAAAGTTAACACATGTGAAAAAAATTAAATAAAGACAAAACAAAAAACCTATAGTCTACAACTTATGGATTAGTTGAAACATCCTAAAGTAAATCTTCCCCGAGAATTTGTTTCTTAATAAATTCGTGATTTGACGTGATGAAGTGATTACGTCTCTTTATTTTTTGAACATGATTATGTCTATTTATGAAACTTGAGTGGTACTCGTAATGGAGTGTCATTTAATTGTGTTAAGATTCTGTTGGATACTTTAAACCATGCCAACACAGTCAACACTTAATTGTGTTTATGAAGTTGGTCGCTTCTCTCTTTTTTCTTTTAAAGAAAGAAAGGTACTAACATAGATTATGAAATGAGAATAAATCTGGGATATTTCACCCTTACAAAGTTCGGAGCGGTTCAATAGACAACTATTTAGACACCTAAAAAAACACCTCAAATCTCAATCACATAGTTTCGGATCAAATTTTGATGATCCGAACCGTTCAATGTGTGCAGAATATGATTTTAAGGGTGCCCGCGAGAAATTAGAAAAAAAAATGACCGGAAAGTGCTTGTTTTAAGCGATTTTTAATTGAACCGTTCATTAAATTTTAGCTAAAAACTGCTCAGATCAAACCCTTTTCGGTCTTTTTTTTTTGCTGATTTCTTGCGAGTACCCTTAAAATCACGTTCTGATCACATTGAGCGGCTCGGATCATCAAAATTTGATCGGGAACTATGAGGTATTTTTTTAGGTGTCTAAATATTTGTCCATTGAACCGCCCCGAACAAAGTTATTACGAAAATGGAAAGACATAACATAAGGCAACATAGAAAATGAAATAAAGCCAATCGAATGACTAAGGCCCTGTTTCGAAATTCATTTTAAATACTTATTTTTTAAAAAGGTAATTTCAAGTTAAAAAATAATGTGTCTACAAAAATAATTTTCTTAGCAATATCGATCTTGTTTAATAAATCTTATCGAGATTTTATATACGGTGCAAAAAGAAATTTAAAAAAATATTTTGTATTTAAATTATTTTTTAAATTTAAAAAAATAAAATAAATATTTATTTTTTAAAAAAATGTTTTAAAACGGAGCCTAAGCGCATCATTCGCCGAAGTATCCACACACTTGTTGCTTCTATGCTTGATCGTTGCCATTGGTAAACTTGCGAACAGATAGATACCTGCAATAATGAATAAAAGCACTCAAGGGATGAGAACCCAAACAGTGTGTATCCCGAATGGAATTCAGTGCAAGCAGCTGCCTTCTCTCTATTCCTGATGCCCCGTTTGATAAAGTTCTTAGGAGATGTGATTGGATTACTAAACCGAAGGTATTAATAATACTGCATTTGATTTCCAAAATTGGTTCGGATTCGTAGTCCGTTGGGATAACCAATTCGGCCTTTAAGGGGTATTAGTAATACCCGTGGGACTTGGTATTCATAATCCGAATCCAACCCCTTCTCATTACCAATCTATTCTCATTACCAATTTCTTCTATCAATCCAATCCCATTATCTAATCTTATCCCAAACAAACATACTCATTATCAATCCATTCTCATTATTAATCTCATCTCCTTACTAATTCTAATCCTAATCCCATCTCCTTACGAATCTCATCCATCTATCACTGTTATCAAACGGGCCGTCAAATTTCATTTCGTGGGTTTCATTCGCTAATGATTTGATTCGTTCTCTTTACACCCTTTCCAAATCCTTCAAATTTCATTTCATTTAGTGGGTCTCGTTCATTAATGATCACATGGGAATCAATCAAAACTTTATGGGTTTGGGCCCAAGATTAAAAAATTCCAATAGCCAACTAAGGCTCCGTTCCAGAAACCTTCTTATTTTATAAGTACTTATTTCAGAGCTTTCTTCCACAAAACTCAAATAAGCAGCTTATTTTCACATTTTCAAACTCAAAAATAATGTAAATGAAAAATAATTTTTCAATTTTTTTGCACCGTATTAAAGATCTCAATGAGATCTATCAAACAAGATCCATAGTGATAGGAAAATTATTTGCATAAGCACATGATTTTTGAGCTTAAAATTACCTTTTTGAAAAATAAGTACTTATTCACCTTTTTCTGGAACACACCTTATTATTAGACAAAAAATAAGTTCTTATTTCGGTTCCGGAACGGAGCCTAAGTTTCTATCTTAAGGAATTGGTGATGGGGTGGGTGAGATCTGAATTTTCCTGAAGCCAAGTTTGTCTAATAGTTTACACGAGCTTCACGTAAAATTAATAATTCTGGCTATAAATGCTCTAAAGCCAAGTTTCTCTAACAGTTTACACAAGCTAAACGGTCTAAAGCTTACAAAATACGAAATTTGACTTTTTGAGACATGCCGTTCTCCTCATACACAGTCCAAATAGCATAAATAACTTCTCTAAATACCATAAGCCGTGGACATACTTTTTTCGTGTGACTCATTTTAAGTAATAAACGAGAGCTTTTATCAAATAAAAGAGAAATGATAATATCAACACTGTTTTTGTTAATACCAAAATTATTACATATAAAAATCTTATACTTTGCACATAGCACAAATTTTTTATGCACAACAATTTGACATTAACAGAAACAGTTTTGGCATTAGTACCACCCGAATGAAATTAGTAAAACGAGACAAGATGAGAGCGTCCCCTTGTTATGCAGTCCTGTGCATGCGTAGTACTGAATAGTATCTTACTACTATTTACACGTCCCAATCAATAAAGCTAAAGCTTTGGTTTTCCCGACACCCATATCTGTTTACCTATCTCTCCCCACCACGAAACAACCCTACGCAGCTACGCTTAAGCTCCACGTGCCAAGTGGCTTCAAACGCGACACGTGTCCACCTCACACGGCGAGTGCAGGCTCACCAACTGCACCCGCGGTTAAGCAAACAACTCCCTTCCACAACCGCTCCACCTTTTGCAGCTCACTGTATCATAGGAGTATTATCAAAACAAACCTTTTTAAAATGTTTGTTTTTGTGTTTTTGGATTAGTTCCAGATAAGAGATAAGAGTAGTTGAACCACTCAAACACTCATGGTGACAGAGAATACCGGGCCAACCTCACTTTATTTTACCCGGACACTTGCATTTTTTCGCAAAATATGCAGCTGTCTCATCCACGTATATTCATCTTGCTAGTTGCCTGTATAGTGAATTTTTTTTTTCAGGAAGAGGACTTCTCCGGTTTATGAATACGGATTGGACTGTCTGGTTAGTCTATTTGCGGGTACTTTTTAGTTCATTTTGGAGATCGAACTTGTTCACGTTTTAGAGTTTGTCGTTAGCGCCGAATGTAAGAAATTAATGTTGATTGGATACTGGTCGATGTAATTCAGAATGCATTTCTGTAGAGATAAACGAGTTTAATGAGCTCCGATTTGGTTGTTCCAATCTTGCTATGTTTTAAAATAAATGTGTTCTTAAAATTACAAACGATATCTAATCAGTCTGATTTTAACGTGACTAATGTTATCGACAAACTCTAAAATATGGACGGTTTGCATTATCAAAATGGACTATGATTGGACCAAGAACGGGCTAACTGAACAGTGCTGATGCCTTGTTTTTATA
>BPLS01027395.1:0-10340 GCA_019656275.1 Rhododendron kiyosumense
GTGCAAAAAGGGCATTTTTGGATTTATTTATATTTGGGGATGAAAACATAATCGTTCAAAATGACGAGAATGAATGGTTACGATGCCCTTTAAAAAAGGATGGATATTTAAAAACTCCTTAAAAAATTAGTACTCCAGTAGTTATGAGACAACTTCCATTATTACTCGAGAGTACTGGCTGATGCATCATCACATATACAGTATATAATTAGCTTAAGTACTACTCCAATTGCTTTGTTCATATCCTTTTGGGAAAATGATGGCCTAGGACGTATTTTGATAATGAATATCCACCAAGAACAAGTTAAGAACATTTGTTAATGCTGAAAATGTCCTTGATAAGTATTAATTATGAAAACACGTCCTTAACCGTCATTTTCCCAATCCTTTTACGAGTCAATATTATATATCCCCAACCCCAAGCCTATTATGGTTTGACTTAATGTAACAACAATTAAACAAACCTATAATAATGTACCAAAGTTTTTCAAATTACTTCCTCAAGTATTGAAATTGATAACAACCGAATCCTCCTAGGCTCCTCCTATTATTCATGAAGTTCAAAAGTGAGCTGAGCTCAACCAGAATTCAAATCCCATGCACCTTTAACACAGCCCTGCATGCGTAAAAAAATCCCAAGAGTAGTTGGCATGGTAATCAAGACTTGAGACTCATGGATCGATTAATTTACTCCTTATTTCTTCTCGTGCTTGAAACCCTCCTAAATGTTACCAACTATTGTTCACCAATTCATACTGGATTTTGCAATGACTTTAGCAAGCACCCAGTTCACTAGTAGACGGTGGGACAAAAAAAGGTTTTAGAGTGGAGTCTATACGTTGGAGACTTGGAGGACTCACGCATTAAGCGTGGGGTTTTTTCCCAATCTAGACGCATAAAAGTACTACTAATTTTTAAAAGAAGAAAAAGAAAATGCAACCGCTTCGATGAGAACTATGTCATCTGATTGATCAAATTTTGGCAACAACATTGTCAAATGAACAAAGCAATATTGTCGAACCGATATGAAACATGCGATTGCCTTTTTCCTTCGGTCATAGAAGACAGATTAAGACACGCCAGGATAATTATTAAAATTGAAAGTATCAATGTCATAGACTCATAGCCCCAAATTAAAGTTAGTCCGGTTGGTTGGTAGCTAGGTTTGTTTTCTATATAACTGACCATGTTTCGATTTTAGGAGTCAGATCATAAGAAAGTAATTTTTTGTATTTCTCACTCACGGTGTGATTGGTCTGCCTTTTGATCAAATTAGGAAGATTAGTATCTTTCTCAAAGTCAGCAGGTACTATTACTCATGTTTAGTGACCTCTTATTTTGCTTTTCATCAAAGAGTTTGTAATTATGGGAACATTCTTATGGAGTCATTGGTGGGAGAGCTATTGAAGTTTGAAAGTTTTCTTTGTTTTATATATAACCGGATGCATATATCTATTTAGGCTAATTTGCGCTCACTTCCACTGCTTTATGGGTCCTGAAGTTAACGACCAAACAAACTCTGCAGTGGTTTTAAAGTTTGAAATATTTGATCTCCGTAAAATTCGAACATGCGACTTTATAAAGGACAAACACTTATTGTTTTCTTCTACCCACTTGACCAAACCCATGCTCACTCGACCAAATCCCTTCGGGCTAGTTGAAGGTTTTCATAAAGTGAAGGATGATCCGTTTTAGTAAATGACGTGTGATGTTAATGTTTGCAAATTGAACCATTCAAATAGACAACCTGCAACTAGAGTAATAGCCGAGTTGGTAGGCACCATATGCCCCATGCACAAGATTAATGGTCAAATCTCACTAACAACTTACGCTTCTTGCGAATAAAAAATACTCCTTCCGTCTTATATTGTTTGGACTTTTTCGATATTTATGTCAGTCTTCAATCGCTTGTATCTTCCAATATAAATCTCCAACGATATGTAATATGGATCTTATTTGATAATTCTCGATTAGATCTATAATACAAAATTTTTAAAATTATAAAAAAAATATCATAAATTGGGAGGTATAAGAGTTTAAAGAACGTTGCAAATATCGAAAAATACCAAAAATTTTGGGACGGAGGGAGTAAAACCATACGTACAACCTCACAACCTCATCTACTGTGGGTTGAGAGGTATAGGTGGTGATGCTCTATTCATCGGCATAACCGCGTCGATTGACTCCGAGGTCAGTCTCCGCTTAGGAGTAGTTCTTACAAACTTTTAAATGGAGAAGAAACTAAAGTAGAGTCGGACCATTGACGTTTCTTTTCTTTAATGGCATCTTAGCTCCCTGGTTTTCACCAATTCCATTTACCACACGCATGTTTACGTAGAAGTGAGATATAAGCCTTTTGGTGCCTACAAACTTGGGTATCTTTACCATGGTGGTTAGAAGCTTGAAACTTAGAGCTTCTACTAAGGTCCCGGGTTCGAGAATCCTTAGGTGCTATCAATTCTATTTGAGCCGGTCCATAGAGAGTTTTGTTTTGACTTATTTGAGACCCGCAAATGGCAAATGAGTGGTCGGATGGGTCTCTCAGAATTAATTGAGATGAGCGTAAACTGGCCTGGACACTTAAGTTATTAGAAAAATCTTAAGCTAAAGATCAAGATCGAGCTTCCGAATGCTGTTGAGAACCCAATGAAAGCATATGCAAGTTAGTAATTTAAAAAAAAAAAGTATATGCAAGCAAACTGTCAATTGTCAAATGATCACGAAATTGTGCATTCATTGGTAGAAATATATATAAGTGGACACCGTTACACCTAACCCATTGGCCATTGGTGGTGGTTGGGGACCAGTTACTGATGAAACTGGCTGTTTCTTTTTCTTGTATAGCTTTACGAAAACTTCACCATCAAGACTCAACTAACCCACCCAAATTGCACTGAATTTACATGATACGGGTAAGTCTTGGCAAAAAACCAATGAAGTGAGAAACTGTTGGATAAAATCTTGGCAATCACGTAATATTCCAGAGAATAATTTCATTAACATTGATAATGTAACAGTTACATAATCGAAACAAAATACAAATACAAAACAGATTGAAATGGTCGAGATACAAATTGAATTTCTAGAATATCAAACCGAGTTCTGTGTGATATCATAGTCTCCTTAAGAAATATTCGCCGCCTACCGAAAGTGTTGTAGGTTACGTCGGCGTTTTCCTCTTAGGGTTGGCTCGGCTAAACCATAAGCCGTCGGAACACTACTGTCGACTGCCTTGGTGAACTAAACGACTGTCTGCCTCTCTCTCTCAAAGAACGATTTTCAGAGTATCTCTAGAATGTTGTGAACTTTTGGTGCTCTCCAAAAAATGTGAAATCCTCTTATAGAGTGAAGGAGATATCTGTAACTCCAGGAGGTATAATGCAAGTATAAATTCTGCCGTAAAGAGGGAGCAGTAATGCTGCCATCAAGGTGGAGGGGTTATGGAAGTTACGGCTGCACACATCAATACGTCTATTGATTGTGGTGCGTCCAGATACAATGAACCCGGGACCGGTTGCCTCGGGAGACCCTCCAAAATCCCGGTTTCATTCATCCGAAATTCCGTAACTTTCCAACAATCCCCTCCCTGAATGGAATTAGTAGGCATACTGGTGCAGAGTGCAAAGTTGATCCAAGAGAGCTCCAAGAGAGCGACAACGGATAATTCCTGCATAGGATAGGTGGATTTTTGGCTTTGAACCTTCCCTTGTGATAGCTTATTAGGTTTACTGGCAAACCAGTGTGCGGTCTCGCTTTGAACTGTTTTGCCGCCGATGTAAACCGAGACAACAGACGTCACACAGGACTTCTCCTAACATAGTTCAGTTCTCACTGTTGGGTTCATTTTGGCTATGACACCCCCTTCCTGGTTCTGCAAGTATTTTCTCGAGAATTTCGCAACAATTCTCAAAGAAGCAACCCCACTTCATACTAACATAGGTGACCTTTCTATAAAGGGTATCCTGCTATACCCCACCTGGAAATCCAGCGCATAGAAGTCATTAAAAGTAATGCTTAACCTCTTTCCATTTGTATGTATCACTGTTCTACATCATAGGAATGGGCAAGGGACCAGGTCTCCACAGTGATTGTTCTCGACTACTCGCGAAAGATAGTCTTATTGAAACCTACATCTTGGGATCTCTAGTCAACTAGGTTGGCTACCTCTACGATAACTATGAGTGTAGTGGCTTTAGCCCCATCCCTTTCGATGCTTGCTCAACTAGCTCTCGGTTTAATCCTTTGGTTAGAGGATCCGTGATATTGTCCTTTGACCTCACATAGTCAATAGCGATAACACCACTTGAGAGTAGTTACCTAATGTTATTATGTCTACGTCGAATATGTCTAGACTTACCATTATATATATATTACTTTGTGCCCTACCAATTGCAGATTAACTGTCGCAATGGATACTAATTGCTAGCACAGATTTCGGCCATCTTGGAATATCCTTCAAAAACTGATGGAGACACTCGGCCTCCTCAAACGCTATATCTAGAGCAATAAACTCTGATTCCATCGTTGAACGTGCTGTAAACATCTATTTGGAGGATTTCCAAGAAACAGCTGCCCCACCAAGTATAAAGATATATCCACTTGTGGATTTTGAATCCTTCATATCTAATATCCAGTTCGCATCATAATACCATTCCAGTACTACTGGATATCTGGTATAGTGTAACCCCAAATCACGAGTATACCTTAAATATTGCAGAACCCTGACTATTGCTTTCCAGTGATCACGTCCTGGATTACTCATGTATCTGCTCAGTCTGCTGACTGAATAAGCTATATCGAGCCTTGTACAACTCATCAAGTACATCAGGTTCCCAATTATCTGAGAATACTCTAATTGAGATATGCCTTCCCCCCCATTCTTGGATAAATGCGGACTTAAATCCATAGGGGTTCTTGCGACGCTTGAATCAGACGGGTTGAACTTCTCAAGAATTTTGTCTACATAGTGTGTCTGAGACAACGCAAGTTTGACAGACGTTTTGGTGATCTTGACACCCAGAATGACATCTGCAAGGTCTATATCCTTCATGTCAAACTTTAAGTTTAACATATCCTTGGTAGGCCGAATGACCCTTTCATTGCTACCAACAATGAGCATGTCATCAACGTAGAGACATAAAATGACGTACCCTTCGTCTGTGTCTTTGACGTAATTGCACTTGTCACATTCATTGATCTTGAAACCACTTGACAACACAGCACTATCAAATTTCTCATGCCATTGTTTCGGTGCTTGCTTTAGATCATACAATGATCTAAGAAGCCTATATACTTTCCCTTGTTGGCCTGGCGCGAAAAAACCCTCGGGTTGTTCCATGTAGATCTCTTCATCTAAATCGCCGTTCAGGAAAGCTATTTTTATATCCATTTGATGTATCTCAAGGTTACGCAAAGCTGCGATTGCGATGATCATCTGGATGGATGTAATCTTGGAGACTGGTGAGTAAGTATCAAAGTAATCTAGGCATTCTTTTTGTCTATATCCTTTGATAACAAGCTTAGCTTTGTACTTATCAATTGACCCATCTACTTTCATCTTCCTTTAGAAGATCCATTTGTAGCCGAGCGGCTTACTGCCTGGTGGCAAATTCACTAGTTCCCACGTATATGGTTTTACAGTATGGAATCAATCTCAATCTAAATGGCTTCTTTCCACAAAGGACATCAGGGCAGCTTACAGCTTCCTGGTACGTCTGAGGCTCATTCTTTACCACATAAGTCAGAAAATCTGGACTAAATGATGTTGATGTTCTAACTCGCTTGCTACGTCGTGGTTCAACATCAACATCCTCTTCTTGGCCTCGTCTGTTTTCATTAGCTGGATGCAAGGTCCGTTTAGCAGAACTTGACTCTCCAATGGACCTATGAGGGAATATGTGTTCAAAAAACACTGCATTCATTGACTCCATTATAGTATTCTTATGAATATCTTGTATATCTGACTCATACATAAGAAATCGATAGGCACTACTATCGTCTGCATAACCGATGAACACACAATCAACGGTTTTATGGCCTATCTTATCCTTCTTAGGAGGAGGTACAGCCACCTTTGCTAGACAACCTCATGTTTGTAAGAATGTATAGGTTGGCTTCCTACCCTTAAACAATTCATACGGGGTTTTACCAACATCTTTGCGAGGTACTTTATTGAGGATGTAATTAACGGTGAGAACAGCATCTCCCCACATGTTTTGAGGCAACCCAAAACTAATCAACATTGCGTTCATCATATCATTCAATGTACAATTCTTGCGCTTAGCAATTTCGTTAGTTTGAGGCGAATAAGGTGCCATTGTTTCATAGATAATCTTGTGTTGGACACAGAATTCTCCAAACGGTGATTGAAATTCACCACCACGATCGCTTCTGACTACCTTAGTCTTTTTGTTCAATTGATTCTCAACCTGAGTCTTGTAATGAACAAATTTGTCCAGGGCTTTATCCTTGCTTTTCAGCAAATCCACATAGCAAAATCGAGTGCTATCATCGATAAAAGTAATGAAATACTTGTTACCGGCCCGAGTTTGGACATATTTCAGATCACACACATCAGTGTGGATTAAACCCAAAGGTTCTGTGCTTCTTTCTAATGCTTTGAAAGATGCTCCTAGCATTTTAGCCTCTACACAAGTCTCACACTTGTGTTTCGTATCAAATTGGAAAGCTGGAATATGGTCTAAGTTAATTAATCTACGCATAGAATTGTAATTAACATGACCTAATCTGTCATGCCACAAAAAGGAAGACTCAAGCACATAAGCAACAGGGGATTTCTTTTTATTGATAGCAGGGATAACAATCATTACATTCATCTTAAAGAGACCATCGGTCATGTAACCTTTCCTTACATACATTCCAGCTTTAGTCAGAGTGACTCCATCAGCCTCGAAAACCAGGCGGCCGGAAACCGTGCTTGCTCAACAGCGAACCAGACACCAAATTCTTATGAATAGCTGGCACAAACAGCACATTATTCAGAGTCAACTCTTTTCCCAAAGTCATCTTCAGGACCACTTTTCCCTGCCCCACAACATCCAAGGTAGCTGAATTACCCATAAACAGCATCTCACCCTTTGCAACCGGCTTGAAGGTAGTGAACAACTGCCTGTCACAAAGATATGGCGTGTAGCCCCAGTGTCTACCCACCATTTTCTGCGAGTTTGAACCAACCATGTTCACTTCAGATACCATAGCCAAGAGGTTGATATCAGACACTCCTACCTCCACCTGAGCCAAGCGCGCTTGAGTGTGAGGGTTAGGTGGCTTTGTACACTCTGAAGCTTTGTGCCCGAACTTGTTGCAGTTGAAACATGTACCCTGAAACTTCTCTCTCTGTTTATTGGCAACACAACCTCTCGGTCCCAGATTGACACTTTTGTCCTTCTGTTTGCCAGCTTGCTTGTCAGACCGCTTGTCAGAACGCCTGTCATTCTGGTTTTTCCTCATACCAGAAGATTGACCATGCTCCATCATATTTGCCTTGGCCATGTAAGAGGCCTTTGCACTTCTATCCATACCTCGATTCTCCTCTTCAATACGAAGCTTGATGAAAAGAGCCTCCAAGGTCATCTCCTTATTCTTGAACATGAGATAGCTCTTGAATTCTTTTCATGCCGGGGGTAGCTTGTGGATGACAGTAGCCACCTGGAATGCTTCACTCAGAATCATCCCTTCAGTCCTGATCTCATTGAACAGGAGCTGTAGCTCTTGGACTTGGATTGCCACAAACTTGGAGTTCACCATCATATAATCAAGGAACCGGCCCAGAACAAACTTTTTGGACCCAGCACCTTCGATTTTGTATTTCCTGTCTAAGGAATCCCACAACTCTTTAGCCGACGGAGCCTCATCATACACAGAATACAACGAATCATCTAGAGCATTTAGAATATAATTCTTGCACATGAAGTCATGCTCTTTCCACCTGGCCACATCAATTCGCTTCTAAGTGTCGGGATCGTCCTCAGCAATAATAAGAGCTTTCTTGACAAGCCACTTTGCCAAGTTCAAGGTGGTGAGATAGAACAACATCTTCTGTTGCCACATTTTGTAGTCGATCCCAACAAATTTGCTCGGCCTCTCCACGTGAGACATTGGAACATTGGGAATCCCAGGAATAGGAGCATGAGTTGGAATAGCACCACTGCCATTTCCATTTCCGCTGACACTACCAGTCTCTTTGTCTTTGCTAGTGATGGTAGTTTTGCCTTGCTCAGTTGTCATGTTTTTTGATGGTGTTGTAGGTTACGTCAGCGTCTTCCTCCCAGGATTGACTCGGCTAAACCGCAAGCCGTCGAAACACTATCATTGACCGCTTTGGCAAACTGAATGACTGTCTGCCTCTCTCTCAAAGAACGATTATCAGAGTATCTCTGGAATGTTGTGAACTTTTGGTGCTCTCCAAAAAACGTGAATATCCTCTTATAGAGTGAAGGAGATATCTGTAACTCCAGGAGGTACATGCGAGTATAAATTCTGCCATCAAGAGGGAGGAGTAATGCTGCCATCAAGGAGGAGGGGTCACGGGAGTTATAGCTGCACACATCAATACGTCTATTGATTGTGGTGCATTCATATACAACGAACCCGAGACCAGTTGCCTCGGGAGACCCTCAAAAATCCCAATTTTATTCATCCGAAATTTCATAAATTTCCAACAGAAACTACACTAGCTTGGAAATTTGGAAGCAAAAACAAGCATGTAGGGGAGTAAATGAGCCGAGTCAAGCCGAATATTGGCATGTTTGAGCTCGGCTCGATCAGAATTTGTATGGCTCAAGCTCGGCTCGCCAAACATGTACAAAGCTTAAGCTTAGCTCGTTAGTATTCAGTTTGGAATAAATGAGCCGGCTCGGCTCAAATTCGTCAACAGTTTAGCTTTAATATTGAAAAATTGGTTAAATGAGCCGAGTTGAACCGAATATTAGCATGTTTGAGCTGAGCCGAGCCAAACCTATATATTTTGAGCCGAGACGAAGCTGTTCGCGAATCTGTTCGAGCCAAGCCCTACTAGGTTTGAGCTCGGCTTGTTTATCAAATGAGTTGCAAAATCGAGCTCGAGCTCGCTCATTTATCCTTCGAATCGAGCCAAACCGAGCCCTTACAGAGCCAAACGGAAGCTGGCATGCAATTGTTATGCAATTCTACGTGGCTTCTCGTACGGCATGGTGGCTTTTTGCCTTTTTTTTATTAGACAGAGTTTGTGGGTATTTCACCCCATTGACTAGCATCATGCCGTCATCTAGTTGGTGACTTTGTACACATTTTGGTGCAAAATTAAAGATATAAGTAGCGTATTAGAGCATCCGCATTGTAATAATCAAATACTTGTGAATAAGCAAACTTAACAACAATACTCAAAAAATGGCTCATATTGTAATAAGTAAAGTTACAAGTCTTTTAGCAAATAACCAAATTTCACTTATTTCATAATCAAACTTAACAACTTTTACTAATAATTAAAACTCAATAACCAAACTTTTAATAACTAAACTCAAAACTTAATAATTCAAAAACACCCCACATTGGAATCGTTTCATCGAGACAAATAATTTGGTGTGGTCGGGTGTGTGATTGGAACTTGTTTGCGATTGGACATATGTGCATTGTGTATTATGGAGGTTTGTTTTGTTCGGGATGCAAAAATAACTAATGTGGAAGTAGAAATTGTTAAGTTTGATGATGAACTAAATGGATAATCAAACTCTGACGTGACATATTTTGATTATTGGTTTTGATTATTCCCATTGCGGATGCTCTTACAATTGAATTTAGACTTCGCTAATGTATCTGCCCAAAAGTTTGCTTCCCTAATCAGAGTTATGGGCCTTGTATACACACATGGCACTATTTGAGTGAACAAAATATTGAAAGTTCACTCCGGTCCTCATTTTAAACTGGATTAGACAGTCTAAAATTCAACAACTCATTTTAATAATTATTGGCCAAAAAATTGTTAATGCAATGAAATACTATCGATAAATCCAAACCTTTGCTTATAAAAATGGGCGATCTGAGATGTGACCAATCCAATTCATTTCAAAATGAGGACCGAAGATGATATAATCTCCAATTATTAGAAAGAAACAGGGAAAATTAAGCTTACATGCGCCACATACTTACTCTCTTTTCCAATTAGTTAAATACAAAACAAACCACGGGTAGCTTATCCAAAACAACAAGCCACTGGTTTGATCATATAAATACAGCGCAAATTAAAAACTCACAAAAAAACATCAATATCATAGATCTAATTTTTTTAAAAAGAAAAGAGAGAGAGAGAGAGAGAGAGAGAGAGAGAGAGGGGCCGGTGTCAT
>BPLS01027398.1:0-13527 GCA_019656275.1 Rhododendron kiyosumense
CTCTCTCTCTCTCTCTCTCTCTCTCTCTCTCTCTCTGTGTCAAAGTCCCTCGATTTATTAATTTCTAATGTTGCTTCTATAAACCGTGTTTTGATTTTGCAGATGATGATAGATACGAGGCGAAACTCTTGAATTGGTTCTATATACATTGGGAACGAACTCCCTAATCTTTTGGTTAGTATCTTGAGAGTATATGCTACTTACCACTCATATTTTGTTCATGGTATGCATATCTTTTTTGTTTTGTTAATCACAATCTTGCCCACGGGGCTAATTCTTGGCTTGTTAGTTATGCATTTTTATGGTCATTTTTATTTCCCCGTTTCCACAGGTACTATGCCTTCAGCATTTTTCTTTTCAGTACGCAAGTCCTATTGTAAACTAAGAGTTGTATCATACGCATCATAATTTTAAACTCTTGAATTTAAAAGTGAATAATCTAGACCACCCATTTATTAGATCAATTAATAAAATGTAAAAAGGGCTTAGCAGGTGACCTGTTGTTCTCTCCTCCCTGACTCTCTCTCCCTCTCCCTCTCCAAAAATTAACCACAAATTACATAACATAACCATAATTTTTACGACGACACCAAAAATTGACATTTGCTTACCACAATGTGTCGTACTAAAAGAAATTAATCCAAATATTCTGTAACAAGACTAAAATATGTCGTGCCACAATCAATGATACACTTTAATGCCTTCGGACATGTTAAATGTCGTTCGGTTTCATATTTGTCGATATCCCATGATTTCTAATTTTGGTGACAATGTTAAATATTGTAGGATTTCACATCTTAACGGTACTCGGTAACAATACTTAGAATTTGTCCTTCAAAAAAAAATTTAGAATTTGTACAATCAATATACTTGATAGGACACCAATTTCTCTGTTGTAGCTGAATGTACGTTAGACTTGTGACTGCGACACAATAATGACAATCAAAATTATTGATTTTGTTATGTTTGTCGATTAAATAATTCACGAATTTTTTTGGCCCGATCAGGTTTAGAAAGCCTTTTGATTGGCACTTGAATTCAATAATAAAAGGATATTTTCTTCTGATTAAGGGTCTAACAATAAGTGATCAACTTTATTCTTGGTACATACGATCTATTCATATTACGTAAAAGAGAGATGGTTGCGATCAAATTTTTTTTATTAAATCTGAAGCCAAATCGTCAATAATTCTTGTTCGTTTTAGCTAATCAAAGATTGCAAGAAAAAATCTTAAATGAAAAATAAGGGTAAAATATTTACAAAATGGATGGAATACAAAATACGTCCATATTTGTGTGAAAAGTATGGGAATTAATTTGTGTTGTAACGCCCCGATTTTTCGGGAGTAAAAGAAAATAATATCTTAAGAAAATTTTGCTAAATGAATATGATTTTCCAAAATAAATGTTTAGCTATTATAATCTCAAGAAAATTCACTGATTCAAAATACATTAACTTCAGAGCTGACTCTAGGCTTGACACGAATCCTGAGCATAATTGATCCTCATTCCTGATATTCTTTCTGCGTCGAACTGCACCATCATTGAATCCCCTCCATTGAATCCTGCGTCCTCTGGCAAATTGATCGCTGAAGCAAACGATTTGTCAGGATACAGACGTATCCGTGAGTAATAAATCACCCAGTAAAATAATCCAACCCAACTACCCCTCTTACATTACAGCTAGCAGGCAACAATATATAATTAAGGCAGAAAAGTAATATAGAAGTAGCTCAAGTAAACCTATTCATTCCTGACAATTCGCCTAACAACAAGGGGAAAGCTAGTCATGCCCGGACCATATTTAGGGTTTGCCAATCTTAATCATCACATCAAAATCACCACTAAACTCTCATAAGTTCTATCATCACAAAACATCACTAGACCACCTGCCAGGTTTTATCATCATAAAATGTCACTGGAACACCAGTCAGGTTTTAAGTCATCATTGGACTCCCGCCAGTTTCAATTCATCACTGGGCTTACTTTGCCAGGTTTTATCATCGCAAAACATCACTGACCAACCGTCAGGTTTTATCATCACAAAACATCTCTAGACTAACCTCCAAGTTTTACTGTCACAAAATATTGTTGGACCTCTGCCAGGTTTTATCATCAGAAAATATCACTGGACCACCCGCCAGGTTTTATCAGCATAAACATCACTGGGCTATCCGCCAGGTTTTATCAAAACATCACTGGACTACCCGCCAGGTTTTACTATCACAAAATATCGCTAGGCCTCTGCCAGGTTTTATAATCAGAAAATATCTCTGGCCTATCTGCCAGGTATTATCATCACAAAACATCTCTGGCCTATCCGCCAGGTTAGATTGTCACAAAATATCACTGGGCCTCTGCCAGGTTATATCATCAAAAAATATCTCTGGCCTATCTGCCAGGTTTTATCTTCGCAACATATCTCTGGACTTTCCGTCAGGTTTTATCAACACAAAATATCTCTGGACTACCCGCCAGGTTTTACCAAAACATTACTGGACTACCCGCCAGGTTTTAAATCATCACTGGACTCCCGCCAGTTTCAATTCATCACTGGGCTTACTTTGCCAGTTTCAAATCATCACCTCCAACTCATCACATCCCAAAAATCCTACCTGCAGGCAAATCTAAACTGTCCAATTTATCCATTACTTAGCACTGTCTAAGTGAACTTTATTCGCATACCACCCCATGTCTCTACGGTCCAATCTAGCATATCAATAAAAAATCGGAGCAGTATACAAATAATCACAATGATAATTGAAATAAACAACAAGTGTAGAAATCACGTAACTTTTTATGAATGGGCCGTTGCCCTTAATCTTGTATGACCAAGAAGTTAATAATAATGCAAGAAACTTTTATCTAAAATACGTCAAGGCTTGTATTAATTTTATTTAAGAAATTAGATTGATTAATAACCATAATAAATACAATAAATAAATAAAAATATTATAATTAATTAGAATGACCTTAAAAGGATTCCTATGATCCTACGCAACGTGGTCGAGTGTTAAAAAGTGGGTCCGGAGGGTCGCGAGATTATTTTAAATAAAGATATTAACAAAAGTTGTCGAAAGTAAAATAAATGGATAATAAATTATTTAATAAATAAAATAGGTCGAGGTTAATAAAGTTTCATCTTCGGAAGGTAATGAGTCTAAATAAAAATACTCGGGCATTAATAATAAGGTTTATAAAGTTGTAAAGTAATTTTGATTGGAAACATTTAAAAATAATAATAATAAATAGTGAATTTAATAAAAAGATATGAAATTAGCAAGATATCCTCTTTGAGATGTGGGAAGTCTAGGAAAAATAGTTTGGGTGGCAAAAACGTTCTTTGAAAGGTCGTAAAGATTTTTCGTTTGTAAAATCTTGAAAGATAACGAATAAAAAATTAATAAATTAATAGATAAATAAATGAATAAATAAAATATGATATTAACAAGGTATGATCTTTGAGATGTGAAAAGTCTAGAAAAAGTAGTTTGGGGGGTTAAAAATCAAGTTTGGAAGGTTGCAAAACGATTTCGAACCAAAACAGTACCTGCCGCAAGGTCTGGCCGAGTTGACCTTGCTTCCCGCAAGGTTGGAGGGCCTGGTTCTTGCGGCTGAGAATCCCGAAGGTCGCGGCCGCAAGGTCGCGTCCAGAATTCGTGTTTTTGGTCTTTCCATCATGGTTTCGATGCATGGGTTCGTTCGGGGCATGGGGTTAAGCATATAAACACTTAATATACTTAGAGAAGTGGTTGGAAGGGATTATAATACCTTGGTTTGGATCGGATTGATTAAAAATCGAAACTTTGAACTTTGAGGAGGATGACTTCGGGTTCTTTGATCGGGGGACCTTGGGACCGAATTCGTTGATGTTTGGGAATGCTTTGAGTTGTAGGAAGAGTTTGGAACTATCGAATTGGATTTCGGTTGGGTCTTGGTACAAAACCCACTTTTCTCTCTCTCACTTTCTCTCTCTAAAACTCTATGGATTGGAGCTTGGTTTTCTCCGATTTTTCTCTCTTTTGACTTAGTGGAGGGTAAAGGATGTAGGGGTGAGTTCGTGGCCTAAGTGGTGGGGTATTTATAGGTGAATTTTGGAGTAGGGGGATAAGATTGAGTTTAACGAAAATTCTATGTCTTGGGCTTTGAGATGGACGAGATAAGGACGAATACATGATCAAGGAGGAAGTAGAGACTGAGTAGGAGAGGGAGAGACAGAAGGAGTTTGCATTCATGCGTGCATGCAATTGAAAAGAAATAAAAGAAAGATAAATAAGATAAGATAATTATATTTGTATATATCTATTAAGGAAATAATTTTATTATTACGAATAATACTTTTTTTAAATGATATTATTAATGTTATTAATAATATTAACTCTATTATTTAAAAAAAAAAAGGTCGAAAATCCAGATCATTACATGTGTACCATGTATTGTGTTGTGTGTGGTGGTCCTGTGGTTCTGTGATACCAATGCCACTAGAAATTATTTTTTAACTGAGTCTGAATCTCAATAGGTGAAATTTTATGATGAGACATTTTTTTTCAACCAAAAAAAAAAAAAAACGTAAATGAAGGGCGCAAAACTTGAACCCTTGATCTTGTAGGCCAATGTCCAAATTCCAACACCTTAACACTACTACACAATTAAGAATTTGTAATTGTAAAGGCTGTTAATTATATATAATACTCCATTGTACGTGGAGGGGCCCATTTTTGGGCTAAAAATTTGAGAAAATTTGTATGGCATGTCGTGAACAGGAAACGTCGCTTTATGATTTTCTTATAACAATTGTGGTTATATTATTTAATTTTGGTATGGTACTCTACACATTTATTTTGCTACGTATAGCTATCCTTGATTGTGGTACGATATATTTTATTCTTATTACGGAATATTTGGATTAATTTCTTTTCGCATGACATGTTGTGGTAAGCAAACATCAATTTATTGTATTGTCATAAAAATCATGGGCCTGTTATTAAATTTGCAATATTTTAGAGATATATTTTGCTTTGATATAATAATATTGATTGTGGTATGGCATATTTTAGTCTTGTTACGGAATATTTTTGATCGACTTTTTTTGTACGACACATTGTAGTAAGAAAAACGTCAACTTATGGTATTGTCATAATAATTGTGGTTATGTTATTTAATTTGTGGTATTTACACTTATATTTTGCTTGGGTATAACTATTGTTGATTAATTGTGGTACGACATATTTTGGTCTTCTTATGGAATATTTTGATCGATTACTTTTGGTATGACATGTTGTGGTAAGAAAATGTTAATTTTGGTGTTGTCATAACAATTGTAGTTATGTTATATAATTTGTGGTATTTTACACATGTATTCTTTTGATACAACACATTGTGGTAAGAAAATGACAATTTTTGGTGTCGTCATAATAATTTATGGTATTTTACACATGTATTTTGCTTGGTCATAACAATTGTTGATTCTGGTACGACATATTTTGATTTTTTTTACGGAATACCATACTTGTCAAAGAATTTTTTTTACGATCCATTGTGGAAAGACAATGTCAATTTATGGTGCTATTATATCAATTGTGAGTATCAGTATTTAATTTGTGATCTTGTTCACATATATTTGGTTGTGGTATAAGTATTATGGATTTTGGTACGAATAATTGTGGTTACATAATAATAATATTTTTTAATTATGGATAACCTGTTAATGACATGTTCAACAGGTTAATTTTAAAGTGAAGTCTCATAAATACATTGGAAAACCTAAAATTGACAAAATAAAAATAAAAAACTATGATAATTTAGACATACGGTACACTCTGTGTACCATAGCTTCCTCCTTTTTTTTATTGGACGACGTTGTTTGCCCCGGATTCTCACCATACTACAAGCGAAGAACTATAAACCTAGACCCGCAACATGTAGACCATACTAACCAAGCACGACGAAACGCCACGAGATTAATCCCAAATTAATTCCAAACCCAGATTAGTGTTGCCAAGCATTTCCATGCATACGAGTGATTTTTTAGTGCCGAGCGGGTATATCCTATGTGGTACCCGTTTGGTGCATCTGAGCCGTCTGATACACTTTTGGACGGCTCGGATTGAAACCCTCTCTCTCGTCTCACTCCCAACCTTTCTCTCTCCTTTCTCTCTCTCCAAAACTGAGCCATTCAAACACGCAATGGACGGCCCGGATGCATGAGCTGACACCACGTGTTACTCGCTCGGCACTGAAATTTTTTCCCATGCATACACACACATAAAAAGATACTACTAGGTGCTTTAATACGTTTCTATTCTTTTCTCTAACCACAAGAATAAAATTCTAAAGAAGTGAAGTATATAGAATTTTATAGAATTAACTATGAATAATTGCTTATAGCAATAAATTCAAAATGGTACGCTGGTACACACCAGTATAGGTACGTACTGTACCAATAAAAAAAAATGGGACGCTCGCCTGTACGAGATTGATAACTTTGATGGAACCAATGATCAAATAGCTGACATCAGTACCCAAGGGTTGTCATTCAACCAACTAATGGTTGGTGCTCCTCCCATTAGTTTGAATGGTGCTCCTCCCATTAGTTTGAAAGGGCGTTGAGCATATATACTCTAATGGTTGGTGCTCATATAGTTAGTTAGTGGCCAAATCATCAATCTTGTGAATATGGATTGACCAATTAGAGTAATGTGTGTATCTTGTTAGCCAATCAAATGTTAGTCGAATTTTTGGGCTTTATCTTGGATATTTCTAAATATATTTGTGTAAAAGTGAAAATTTTTATTTTTTTGCTTCCTCTCGTCAAGATGAATCAATAATCCACAAAAGTTCGACGCAAAACTAACCAACGCGAATATTTTTTCAAACTAGGACAAATCTCTAAAAAAAGCCCAAAAAATTAGTGTTACAAGGCCTGTGGAAAAGAAAACCATTTCATCTATGAGATTGGCTTAGTTGTGAATAAGTCATTTGCGGAGCTGAACGATCTCAACCATCCATTTTGGCATTGGACGGTCCGGATTTTAATGAAACTTTTTTGGAAAAGAGTTTAAATCTTCTCCGAAAAAGTTTCTTTAACATTCGCACCGTCCAAAACTTTTGAACGGCTGCGATGCATCTCTATAAAACTTTTTTACGGTTCCCTTAGTAAAGAAGTTTTTACCGTGAAGTTTTTCCCTTCATCTATTGTTACTCAAGGTAGAAGTTTGTGAGGCTGAAGTTCACAAAATCTCAATTCATCTTTGTGCAGTGTGGATCTATAAAAAAATATATATAAATCTTTGTGTTCCGTGCATAAATATGAATGCCTCGCGAGCAGAAGGATGTTCTTCCTCTTCCATACCCATCCCACCACAATGGGTATACGACGTCTTCGTGAGTTTCAGAGGTGCAGATACGCGTAAAAACTTTACCAGCCATCTGTTTGCTGCTTTAAAGTACAATGATTTTCGCACATTCAGGGACAACAACGAGCTCAAAAGAGGAGAATTTATTAGCGATGGACTATTGAATGCAATTGAGGGTTCCAGAATTTCTTTAATAGTGTTCTCAAAAGACTATGCTGGGTCGAGGTGGTGCCTTGATGAACTTGTGAAGATCATGGATTGTAGCGAGACTTTGAACCAGATTGTTGTGCCCATCTTTTATGATGTTGTTCCATCCGATGTGCGGAACCAGACAGGGGTTTTTCAAGATGCATTTGTCGAGCATGAAAAGCGTTTTAGAGAGGGATCGGATGGCAAGGTGGAAAAGTGGAGGAGAGCTCTTACAAAAGCTGCCAATTTGTCAGGTCGGAACTTGCTGAATGAAGCCAACGGGTATTGTTTTCCTCCCTCAACCCTTCTGATATTTATAAGGAAATGACCTTACAACAAAACTAGTACACAGTAATCCACATATTTGGAGGTGCGGGTGGAATTTTCATACTGTTAGAAGGTTGATTAATCTTAAAAAGTACTTCATTGACCAAAATTTTAGATAAATCAAATTTCAAATGCCGTTCGACACACTTCGAACTTTGCAATTATTTGACATATGTACTTGCCTCAGATCATAACAAGAGATGGCCTTACAATGAATGACTTAAGATATGCCTAGAGAAAGAACTTTGAAATAGGAGTAAGATATTTTGATTGATTTCAAAATCACTGCCCTGCTTGCTGCAAGCTTGCAACTAGTTTATTTGTTCAAGTTTCTAGGCCAGATATAGAGACTACTTTTTTGGCCAAAATTAGCATGATTTCATACCATAGTCATGGCTATTTCTAGATTTAATGAGTAGTTATTCTTGTTTTTTTATGTTAATTGATGTACAAATTGGCAGAGATGAAGCAGAGTTAATTAAGATGATCATTAAAGATGTTAGAGAAAAAGTAAATCCAACCCCTCTAAATGTTCCAGTCCACCAAGTTGGACTAGACCGTCGAGTTGGAGAGCTCTATATGTTGCTGAACATGGAATCCAATTGTGTTGGCATTGTTGGCATATGGGGCATGGGTGGAATTGGCAAGACTACAATTGCAAAACAGCTGTATAGTCGCATCGAACACAAGTTTGAACATAGCGGTTTTCTTGCGAATGTCAGAGAAACTTCGCAGCGACCGAATGGTTTGGATGAGTTACAAAAGAAACTTCTTTTGGTATTAAAAAGACCTCATGAAGTAAGTAATTTTCATGAAGGCATCGAGTTTATAAAAAAGACAGCTTTCTATCGAAAAAAGGTTCTTCTTGTTCTGGATGATGTCGATAATGATCAACAATTGGAGGCACTAGCCATAGATCGAAATTCCTTTGCTCCTGGAAGCAGAATCATCATAACAACAAGGAATAAGTCTTTGCTAAAAATCCTCGAATTGGAGGAGAAAGAGATATATGGGCCACAAACATTGGACGAGGATGAATCCCTTCAGCTCTTCAGTTTGCATGCCTTTAAGGAAGGCCATCATCCAAAAGACCATTTGTACCTTTCACGCCAAATTGGGCATTATGCTGGAGGGCTTCCATTAGCCCTTGAAGTTTTGGGTTCCTATTTCCGTGGCAAGAGCATACGACAATGGGAAAGTGCAATAGCAAAATTGAGAAAAATTCCGGATGATGATGTTCAGGGAAAACTTAACATAAGTCTTAAGATGAGTTTTGATTCGCTAAGCGAGCGACTGAAGAAGTTGTTCCTAGATATGGCATGCTTTTTTGTTGGAATGGGTCGAGATTTTACAGTAAAAATATTGGAAGGCTACGACATTTTCGCAGAAGATGGGATTCAGATACTACACGATCGGTGTCTCATAAAATACGACTGTATTGACCAAATTATGATGCATGATTTGATTAGAGACTTGGGTAGAGAAATCGTTAGGCAAGAATCTCTTGAGGATCCTGGGAAGCGTAGCCGATTGTGGTATCTTGACGATGTCCTTGAAGTTCTGAGAGATGGCACGGTGAGAGCCATATGCATTGAGATTTTAATCAATTATTTATGCTTCATTATTGCAATAATGCTACATGCACTTGTTCCCATTCTAATTTTGATTTATTTGACAAGAATATTCCCAACTTTATATTTTATTTTCTCTCTGAGGTAGTTTTTTCTTCCCACTTTGGGACTGGTTTTTCATATCAGGGAACTGAAACAGTTAAAGGCCTCCTCCTAAACGCTACAGATGTCCAAGTGAATGCAAAGCTATTTGAAAAGATGGACAAACTATGGTATCATGAGCATGTCCTTGAGATTCGGAGAGATGGCATGGTGAGGACCACACAGCATGATCTTTTTATCAACTGTTCATATTTAATTACTGCTGTTTGCAATTGCCACATATGCTTATGCACATTCTTAATTCCAAGTCTCAGCTTACATGAATATTTCTGACTTTATTTTATGCCTTTTAACCCAAGGTCCTTTATTTCCCCTCGTTATGCAATGGGTTTTCTTATTAGGGAACTGAAGCAGTTGAAGGCCGCCTTCTAAACTTTAATGATTCAAAAGGTGTCCAAGTGAATCCTAAGACATTTGAAAAGATGAACAACCTGTGGCTGCTTCATCTCGACTACGTTCATCTAACTGCTGGTTATGAACATATTTCAAGAAGGCTATTATGGCTAAGCTGGAAAGGCTTCCCTTTGGATTGTATACCATGGAATTTTTCTATGGAGAAGCTAGTTGCTCTCGATTTGAGTTATAGCAGGCTGAAAAAAGTTTGGAATGGAAACATGGTACATCCTTATTTCTTTCTCTATCCGACATCTATCACACAATATATTGTGTGGAAATTAACTTTCTTCAAATTCTTTTGGATAGATTCTGGGCAAGCTGAAGTTCCTTTACCTCGGTCACTGTCATTACCTAACCAAAACCCCTGACTTCTCTGGACTCTCGTCTCTTGAGGAGCTGTTGCTTAATGATTGCAAAAGTTTGGTGAAGGTTCACGAGTCTATTAGATGTCTGAACAAACTTGTTGTCCTAGATATGAGAAACTGTAAAAAACTTCGGAAGCTTCCCTCTGGCATTTTGATGTTGAAATCTCTCGAACGTCTTGATCTCTCTGGCTGCTCCAACCTAGGAAACTTAGGTGTATTTAAGGGTGTGGATTCTATTGGGTTGTCACGCACCCCTGTCCAAGCCTCTAGTTGCTTAACGACATTAAATCTGAAAGACTGCCATTTGTCATATCTACCGGAGGAAATAGGGAATCTAATCTCATTAAGGACTCTGAATCTTAACCTAAACAATTTGAGTACCTTGCCGGATGGTATCTGTAACCTTACTTGCTTGAAGCATTTGCATTTGGAAGGAAACAATGTGTCAAATATGCCTAGTGGAATCGGGAGGTTGACCTCGTTAGAGAGTTTGGATCTTTTAGGAAACAGTTTATGTACCCTGCCGGATGCCATTGGTAAGCTGTCTTGCTTGAAGGATTTGTGGGTGGGAAATAACAAGCTCTCGCATCTTCCTAGTGAAATTGGGGATTTGGACTCTTTGGAGGAGTTGGTACTTGAGGGTAATAATGGTCTCCGTGCCTTACCTGAAAGTATATGCAAACTTGTTCGCTTGTGGATATTGAATTTGAATGACTGCAACTTGTCTCATCTGCCCAGTGAAATTGATAGGTTGATCTCATTGGAGACTTTGGACCTTGGACATAACATATCACTTACCATACCAGATTGTATCTGGCACCTTCCTTGCTTGAGTTCCATATGGTTGGATGATTGTGCAAAGCTCCGATCTCTTCCAAAGCTTCCAACACGTACTTGGGTGCAAGCAATGTGTTGCCCATCATTAGAAAGCGTACCACTTGAATTGGATCAGCTAGGGAAAGGTGCGAACTATTTGGGATCCAATAAATTAGCTGAGAACAATTATTTAACTGGTCTCTTAAAACAACTCCCCAAGAGTAAGGTACACTCTGTCTCTCTCACGCATTGGAATGTTTTTATAGGGTGTTTTCCACTAATCAAAACAAGTACTTATTTTTTTAATAAGTATTTTTTGAATTAAAAATTATATATTATAAGAGAATGACATGTCTTGTAAAGCGAAAAATAAGTACTTAAAAGATAAAGAGTTTAGCGGAACGGAATTCAAAAAATATATATTATAAGAGAATGTCTTGTAAAGCGATAAATAAGTACTTAAAAGACAGAGTTTAGCGGAACGGGATTCCATAAGAAGGTAAAATCGTGGTTTTTTGTAAAGTCATATGATTGGTATAATCCTTGATTTCTATTCATCTTCCAAGTGACGTTGTAGTATCAGGTTGAGTTCCACTAAGGGATTTTTTGGATTTTTTTTTTTGTCTTTAATCAATTTTTTTTATGTGTTTGTTTATTTTGTGACAAATTTTTGTGAATTATTGATTCGTCTCGATAAGGGGCATTAAAAATGTAGTTTTTTTTTTTTTACTTTTACCCTAATATTTTTTGTAATACGGCTTTTTTTGGTTACCTTGAATTTTTCCAAAAATAATTGGGAAAAGTCATATTATTTTTACTTCTATGATTCCTCTAGTCAAGATGAATCAATAATTCATAAAATTTTGTCTCAAAACGAACAAATGTGAAAAAAAATTGGATAAGGACAAAACAAAACAAAAAAAGTCCAAAAATCCCTTGGCGGTAACCAAACCAAACCAAGCCTTGTTTCCCAATCAATTGAGTCAGCTATATGAATCCTATTTTTCCATTGAGTTCTCTGTCTACATTGCTTAGATTAGTAAGCCCAAGTCGATCCTTTCGTATGTCTGAATATTTTTAGGTCAAATCTTGAGAAAAAGATGTTTGTACTCCGACCAAATTCATGATCTATTGGAACAGGGGCATTGAGTTCTCTGTCTACATTGCTTAGATTAGTAAGCCCAAGTCCTTTTGTATGTCTGAATATTTTTAGGTCAAATCTTGAGAAAAATATGTTTGTACTCCAACTAAATTCATGATCTATTGGAACAGGGGCTCTCTGAACTTCAGCGTACTGTTCAAATTATTGTTCTAGCAAGGGACGAGGAGCTTCGTATTTGGTTCCCGAACCGTGATGGTAGAAGGCCAAATGTATCTTTTGTGGTGCCACCTTCTCCTTCTGTGAACCAGAAAATGTTGGGTTGGATTCTACGCTTAGTAGTCTGGGTTCCCCAATACCACGACGTATGTATTGAACATGTGATCTGCAATAAAAACCGATTTGGGGATGGAGCATTCTCGTTTTATGTCTATCCCACCGATGTAGATCATGTGTGGCTTAATTATATACCACAGGGTCACAGAGGATTGCAATTAGAAGGCGGTGATGAAGTGGAGATTCAGATGAGTCTAGCTGACGCTTGTGGAGAGGAGATCCGGCCAATAGATGTAACTCATCCTAACACGTATGTAAAGAAGTGGGCGATTGATCTGATTTACGAGGCTGATGAGATTCACAAAGGCAACGACACCTACTGTCAAGTGGTGTCAATTTAGTAGTAGTAACAATATTCAACTTTGACAAATACCTGGTGTCATGTGAGATTTCGACTTCTCTTACTCCTAGGATTTCGTAGGTTGAACCCAACTTTTCAAAAAGAAAAATACTTGTACTAAACACTCTCTCTCTGCATTTGCGAACAATAATTTGAAAAATACTTGTACCAAAATCAATTCTGAAGTGATTTTGGGTGTTTTGTTAACGCCTCTAACGATATCGAACGAAACTCATTTTTTGCAGAAACCTTAAACGACGTATTTTGAACAAAATGAGCGGCTCTGATCATCTTTGCGCAACCCGAGGCGAGAGAAAACGGCTGCTGTGCACATAGCACAATTGTTATCATATCTTGCACTTACAGAAAAAAGGAAAAAAAAAGTTGTTGCTAAGCCAACTATTATGGTTGATCCCATAAAAACAGTTGAAAACAGTTGATTCCAGGAACAATTAGGCGAGGACAAAGCTAGAATAATCTGTTAAGGAGAAACTAACAAGTCTATACAATATAAAAAAGTCCACTGGTGCACTTATGCATAATACAAAAGGCACTTATTAATATTTAATTA
>BPLS01027401.1:0-10005 GCA_019656275.1 Rhododendron kiyosumense
TTTTTTTTTTACAGATATATATATATATATGAATGATCCAAACCGTTCAATGCGTGCAGAATGTGATTTTAAAGGTGCCATCGAGAAATTAGCAAAAAAAATGACCGGAAAATGCTTGATTTGAGCAATTTTTATTTGAACCGTTCAATAAAAAACTATTCGAAACTGTTCCGATCAAGCCCTTCCCGATCATTTTTTTTGTTGATTTCTCGCGAGTACCGTTAAAATCATGTTCTGATCACATTGAACGGCTCAGATCATCAAAATTTGATTGGAAACTATGAGGTATTTTTTTAGGTGTCCCCGGAACCGCCCCGATATATATACACACACTTCTTGTTGAAGAAAACAAAAGGAAATTACCAGGATACAACGTGTAAAGAAAATCAAATTCAAGTGGAAGAAGAAAAACATCCCGACTAAACTGACACCCCGATAACTCAAAACTGAATCAACCAAACATACCCTACAATTGGTTTATTTACGTTGTTAGAGGTTTTGCAGTTTTTCCACAATACGCGAATTTTGAATTCATATGGACAATAGATATTAATGATATAGAACGGATTTGAAAAGGACTCACAAAAGTTGAGAAGAAGCCAAAAAAATACGTGATGGAGCATATGTTGTAGTCTTTTTCAGAAAAGAGAGATTATTTTGCTTTAAGACACTCGTTACAATCTTTTACCTTTCCAATTCTTTCTGTTAAGATTAGTTAAAACTGGCTCATCTTTTTCTCTTATGATCATTTTGTAGTCTTTTTCGGAAAAGAGAGATTATTTTGCTTTAAGACACTCGTTACAATCTTTTACCTTTTCAATTCTTTCTGTTAAGATTACTTAAAACTTCTTTTTTTTCCTGAAAAATAAAAAAAGAATCGCAGAACTTTTTTGAAAAATGTCAATGAACATAAATACCAAACGAATGAGTGTTGGAGTTTTTAATTTGAACAATCTTCACCTATTGAAACTCAAAAATCTTTTTTTTTAATATTTTTGATCTACTTTTTCTTAAGCTCCCAATTACAAACTTGGGACTCATGCTTGAAGAAATGTACGCCAAGTCGCCAATGCGACGTGGTCCGGCGGCATGATTGATCTACTCTCTACTGTACCAATGAAAATTTCCCGTACCAAATTCAGGATATTGCATATCCAAAAAAAACTTGACAAAAATGGAGAGGAAGCTAGGGGGAACACTATAGTGTATTGTAAGGGCTAGGAGTAATTACCCCAGAATGTAAACTTCAGACCGCTAAATACATGGATTTGGTACTGGGGAACAGCAACACGACGTTGAATTCACAGACAAAATACTACTAATCTTTTGAGCTACTACAATCACCATAAAAACGAAGTTTCCATAATTTATAGGTTCAAGTTTGGTTAGGTAACACTACTTTGCGGGGGCAAGAAAAAAACAGAGGTAATTCACTACGACATTGAGATGCCTAGCTTTTAAATTGCTTACACTTGTTGCGATAGCGGTCACACTTAGCTTTGTTATCGGGGTTCTCGCGAATGCACTGCACAAGCGATTGAGAAAATGAGAAAAATATAACCAACCTGAACCATCTTATGAATTATGTAGTGCGAAGGCATACAGGTCATACATGCAATCACACAAGCCTAATAGCTAAGGATAGTAACAAGGTCGACCATTCGAGATCTCAACAATAATTATCCCAAAATGCCAACTTAAGGAAAAGGAAACACGTCTTGTCTTCTAAGTTCTAAGTACCTCAGAAAAAAAGATTACGCTCTTCAATATGCTATGTACGGTACATGATTACATATATAATTAACCAAAGTAGACTGGTTCAAATAGTAGAGAGATGTTTCAGGCATATTTTGGGATGAACAATTACCACAAAAATTGAGACGAGAATTCAATGAAAACTCGTGTAATGAGAGTAGCAGCTTTAAGTTAATGGCTAGACCAAAGTAAATCATTCGACCACATACTACAATGACCTGAGGATTCAATGGTATATAAGAATGTCGTAGAAACGCTCTGGCAGAGGAAAATAAATTAATTAACAAGGGACAGTGTACCAAATAAGGTTTCAACATGCTTAATCCAACCGAGCATTTAGCATTCGACAAAGCAGAAAAGTAGGAGACAATGCATATGGTTGGCCAGAATCAATTAGGACTTGTTTGGTTTGTTCTGCTAAACATCAATGTTACACGAACGAGGCACGAGTATTGCGTGCAGGTGATTATTCAGATACCTAAAAGTCTAAAACCTAACAATTGAGAAATGGGAATACGCGGATATGGATCTTAATATGGACGAAATCAATAAATAGATATTTCACGTACTAAAAGTTACCAAATACTTTTGTTTTAAGGGTAAACTACACTGACCACCCTGAGGTCCCTAACAAATACAAATATCTTTTCCAAGGTTTCTGAAATCACATTGCCCTTCCTTACTTTCCCATATCCCTCCCTATTAGATTTGTTAAACAGATATGCAGATGTCATCCATGTTTTCAGCAATATTCAACAAATACCTCCATTGATGCAAATGGAGGTACTTAATCCACCCCTATTCTGAATTTTCCCAACCAAACCACCATGGTGTAAATTTAAATCTAAGCAACCATGACGTATATTAGCACCATAACAATAATCAGCAAAAGGAAAACATTAACATTTTAGCAAAACTTTTCAAATAAAATCAAACCAAAACCTTGACCACCACCAATCTTTTTTTACCATCAACCCTCTCTAATTTCAAACCATGTATTCTCCCTTACCTGCATAATTACAATTCGGTAGACTTCCTATATGATCATTACAAAAAGATTATAATTTACCACATCTCAGATAATAGAAAGCTTACTCCTCAAGAAACAAAACGTAGCAGTCATTAACATACTACTAATAAATCAAGGTCCTTTTTCTTTCCCTTAATTTCACCTTAAAAATAAATAGATAAAAGATTTGAGAAGAGAACACCCTCTAAAATTATCATATAGTCAGAAAATGTTCAATCACAAAACTCAATAGGCAAGAAACAAATTTGAGATAGGTATCTTATTAAGCTGTAAAATTATTTGTACGATTCAAACAATTAACTATGTATCACATGATCCAATATTCAATAGCTTCTATCACAAACAAAATTTACCTCCTTGTATTGCTCAAAAATCAAACGGCACATCACAGGATCTTTTTCATTTTGCTGTCTAAAGTACTCATCAAGAGTGGCAAAACCTGCTGCATTTGCTCTCCTCATGGTTTTTTGCTCCCACTCTGCGATAAAAAGCAAGAAACAAAATGATTCATCCAAACATATGAAGGAAAAAGGAAGAGGTATCTTACAACAACAAAAACAACAAAGCCCATGTAGTCCCCAATCATTGGGGGTATGGGTGGGGGAGGATTGGAGACAAACCTAACCTGTTTTACTGCGGAAGACGTATCTTAAATAACCATAAAAGGAATAAACAGAAACCAAACACCAAGATAGAAGATTGACAAGCTCTAATTGGAAAAGATATAAGCACCAGCATCAAATCAAAAGGTGGTACTTACGTTTGTGTATTTCAACCGAACTGCGACGATGTGGGTCTGCATGCATTACACATTAAAAAAATTAGTGTAAACAAATGAATTGTGAAATTTAAGATCAGGTGGTAGCCATTTGGTTTGCCATTTGTTAATACAGCTAAGGAGGTGTTACAGTAAGAATAGGAAACAAAACTCAACCAACCCCTTCCACCCCAAGTTTTGTTGCAAGTTATTTTCCCTGGTTGAAAAATGCACGCACTTTTTTGTATTTTAACCATAAAACATAAACTTTCCCCTGGTTTCCTAGGTGAGAGAGTCTGAGACAGACACTTGTTAAAAGGAGGTATCTTATAACCTCGTTTACCATAATAAAGTTCCACACAAAGTACACACAATCAAAGGAAAAAGAAACAATGACGTGCAGTGAGGTTTAACATGCATATCCTTGGCTTGATACCGTTTCATAATTAACGAATGTGAGAAAATTTAATAAGTGGTTAACAAGTTAAAACATCAGTTATAACCTCTCAACAAATGAAATGGCATGTGTTACATCCTTAGTATATCTAGCTATAAAGAGTACAGCAAATTATCAAAAAGGAAAAAAACGTCCCATAACCCTAGACGTGTTGTATTTATCAACCACAATGAAACTCAATTTCAGCAATTGAAACATTCTAGTTGCTCTCACACTCCGTTACTTGTATAATCCATTAGTCCTCAAGTGTTACCAATGAATGGGCACTTCTGTTCAAAATCTCCCAATATCAAGTTCAATCACCAATGGTACAAAAAGCTTAAGAGACTAAGAAATGGGCCCGACAATGAACATCAAAGCTATCCAATACACAAGGTTTATAACCTGAATCGAAAGACAGATCAGTTCAACAAAAGAAAGATGGAGTCAGCTTCTAACGCGTTGTCCAGGGGCCTGGTCTTCATGGACTTCTAACTTGGTCTCAGTTTAGCATGGATTGGGTGCTTTTTGTGAATATATATTCTGTATCTTCTTGTAATATGCTACTTTAGGACATGTATCATAATCAAATCATAGCATAATCATAGGGTAATCATATCGTAATCAAATCATAGGGTAATCATATCGTAATCAAATCTTGTAATCTTCCTTTCTTAGGTGTAGCTTTACTCTATTTAAAGGTGTACTCACCTCATTGTAATTCATTCAGAAATAATATCAGTATTTTCCGTCTGTGTCTCTGTTTTCTATCACAATGATACGAATGGAGCTCACTTGTCTTTGGCAAGGGCTACGGCAAGGAAGACCAGGGAAGGGGTGTGGGAGGGAATGAGGAGCCATATGATCAGTAATCAATCAACATGGAACATGTGATGCTTATGAATACTATAGTTCTGTATGGAGAAGAAATTGAGTTTATGCGAGTGCTTGCTTTGCATGCGGTTTGAATCTTGTAATAACTGTTTTTATAGTTAAAAAATGAAGCTCGGTTAGGATTTGGGCATAAGAATTGCAAATGCTTTCTACTACTACCGGGTAATAGATCAGATGTGAAAAGGGTTCAAAAGGTTTAAAAACGAAAATGCAACAGACCTGACATCAACCCCTTCCCTCATCCAACAACGACGTAACCCAACTCCCTCCATAACCACCATTAGTACCCTAATGAAACCGCTTTAAGAACCTTCAGTCCTACCACTAATTTTTTTCTGACCACAAAGCTTGTAGGCATAGGCCGAATCACATTAACTGAAGAGTGGTTGCTGAAAAAGCACTGAATAAAAATGGGTCTATTTCACAAGGTTTTCTTCCATCACTCTCCCAGCCTAAGAAGCACGGATACGGGATAAGGATGCGATATGATACGATACGGATACGCAGATACGTGTTTTTTTCAAAAAGTAGGATATGATATGTTGGGGGATACATTGAATATAAAAATAAAAAAATAAAATTCAATTATTGAATATAGAAAAAAACCTAAATTCAAAAGAGAGAGATGACAGTTGAATATTGTTAAAAAAAAAATCTAAAATCAGATGAGAAAGAGACGAGAGGGATATTTACATTACACGTATATATATATATATATACACACACACACACACTTGTATATATACATATATAGAAATCTTTAGGTAAGGACCTTAAAATAAGGACCTTATATGCGGACCTCCCCATTTCTCGCCTTTCTCGATCGGATTTCGATGATCCGAGCCGCTCAATGTGTTCAGAACGTGATTTTAAGGGTACCCGTGAGAAATCGGCAAAAAAAAAAATGACCGGAAAAGACTTGATTTGAGCAGTTTATATTTGAACCGTTCGATAAAAAACATACAAAAACTGCTCGGATGAAGCCCTTCCTGGTCTCTCATTTTTTGCTAATTTCTCGCGGGTACCCTTAAAATCACATTCTGAACACATTGAGCGGCTCGAATCATCGAAATTCGATCGGAAAAAGGAGATCCACATTTTATTAAAATGAGGTGGTCCTTATTAGAAGGAGACTCTATACATATATACATATAGTTACCTGTGTATATATATACATATATACCTGTATAGAAACGAGAGAGGAAGCGAGAGGTAAAGAGAGAGGAGAGAGATGAGAGTGACGAGAGAGAGACTTACAGTTGTTGGTCCATCGTCTTCTTGTAATTGTGGGGAAAAAATGGTATATATATAGTCATAAATTCATAATTTACACTCATAACCCATATATTTTAAGTAATAACATATTTACCCCCGCGCGTATCTGAGCGTATCCGAAACGTATCGGAATACCAAAAAATAATTCTGAAAACCGGATACTCTAAAAAACGTATCGGACACGTATCCAAAGCGTATCCGTATCCGATACGTGATACGAAGGCCAAAATAAAGTATCTGTGCTTCATAGCTCCCAGCTAGAATAGAACCACTGTCAACTGAGATGATACCGAAACAAATAAGTGAATTTGGAGTCTAGTCCGTCAATTTCGGTCTTCTTCGGCGGTTTTGGGTTTGGTTGGTTGAGTTTAAGTTTACAGAGAAATAGATCAATTTTGAGTTCGACCACCTAGAAAGAAGAGAGAGATTGGTTTTGGGTTTGGGTATGGACTTGGCCACTTGGGTTTACGTTTGGGTATAAGTCATTTACATCCATGTGGATCACCCTACAAGGTGATTGTTCCATTCTTCTCATTATAGTTTGAAACCTCAAACGATTTACAGCCATCTTAGTACCTTCCATCTCTAATTTGACAAACATTGACATCAGGGGTAAAAAATATACAATAATTGGGACATTAAACTCAAAACAATAAGGAATCATCATATTTAACATTTATATTTAGTAGAATCGTGACACCTTAGAGAAAATCGACAAAGTTTCTAGATATGCTTGACAATAAACAGGAATAACAAATGGAACAAATTTACAAACCTCTCTTAAATTTACTGCATGATTCCCTCATTTGGTTATATAAGTCACAGGTACGTGCACCATACCGAGGTGCGCTTTCGGTCATGCACTGCATAACAAAGAAAAGAAAAGCACTAATTAAAAAAACTACTCATATGTAAGGGCTAGGAGTAAAAAATCCCGTACTTTTGAGTAGACCCAAACTGCCCAACCCAAAAACCAGAGGCAGCAAAACTAAGCATAGTATCCCAATCAAATGGAATTGGCCACAAGAATTTTTTCAGAAAACTTATGTGAATTTAGGCCTTCCCAGCCCCCTAATGTTTTTCATTTCCAAACAATCTTCAACGTACAACTAAAATGGTTTGCGTCAAGTCGATTTTTTTTTTTTGATCCGTCGTCAAGTCGATTGATTCTTTTGATTTACCACCAATCCGCTCAACCTCAACTGAGAAAACAAGATGAAAGCTATTCTATTGCCTATAAGGCAATTTCAATTCCAAAATAGTAAGCTTTGGTCAATTTACCTCTTCATAGAGGTCAAAAACAACCTGACACGAACTTGAGTCCCTTGTAAGGCTTTCAATCGTTCTGCTCGCAGAAGACAAACCAATTGAAGTTGTAACATTTTTCCTAACTACAAAGATAGAAAAGCACAATAATACTAGTAAGCAAATAAACAAACAAATCACACTCGTAAACCAATTAAAGTTGCTGACATGACAGCCAATTCAAGGGCCTATCAGATATACAATACAAGTGCATTTACTGAAAGAAAGAAAGAAATAGGCAAGGCGGCACAAGGAGAAATCGAGCAACATATTTTGGCTAACAGAAAATGAGTCACACTTACTAGTGTCTGAACGAGAAGACGCAGAAGAAAATGATCCTTGCAAAGATAGAAACAACAGAATTAGTACAACATAGCAGAAAGGGAAAAAAAACCCATAGAAAACATTAGTTAGACTAGTACAAGGTAGCAACACCAACTAATAACTAAGGTTGGGGTGGTTAAAAGTTGCACACTTAGAATACTTCAATAACCCACATGGACACAAAGAAATCGCCATGGTGAAAGAAAATCAGTGATAATCTCGAGCATTATAAACTGGGAAAAAAATTTTGTTTTCCTGGAAGCAAAATCATACAGCAACGAATACCAATTCAAAATCGCATAATATTTGCTTCTTTCAATTTTGGTTTCCATTATGCCGTGAGCTGCAAAAGGAGATGCATCACGCAAGTTCAAGTTGGCAGCAGATTAATAAATAAATAAAAACATCTGGATAATCCACGAAAAACCAGAAGCAAGATAATAAACACAAAAACATCTTTTTGTGAGAGAGAGAGAGAGAGAGAGAGAGAGAGCGAGCGAGACAGACAGAAATAATTACTGACCTCCGCCGCCACCAGATGAACGAGGCATGATGATAGAGTATCCTACTTGTATCGAGGATCATATCAAGGAGATTAAAACAAAACAAAAAAAGACGTAAGAACTCCAACATGATTGAATCCTACTCGCAGAGACGCAGAATAAGCCCTAATTTCAGCCTGATATTGACGGGAAAAATAATAACCATGAAAACAACTTGAAAGAGAGGAAGAGTACCGTAAATAACAGGTCGGAGATTTTGATATGAGAAGGATTTCTATCTCTTTCCTTCTCCAATTTTTCCTTTTTGTGCTAAATCGAATTTCGGCTGCTCTAACACTGGTAGACTAGAGCATCTATATTATAAAACAGAAGGGCGTGGGAACAAATTATTAGAACGGCTTAGATTTATTAGATCTAAAGATTGTAATGCATCCTACCACTTCCAGGTTAATTGCACATAATTTTTATCTAAATCACACAACTACCATCACCATCCAACTGGGATGCGTAGTGCCGTAGGCACGGGTTAGTACTAGTTATATTATAAAACAGAAGGGTGTGGGGACAAATTGTTGAAATGGCTTAGATTTATTATATCTAAAGGTTATAATGCATCCTCCCACTTCCCGGTTAATTGCCCATGATTTTTATCTAAATCACACAACTACCATCACCATCCAACTGGGATGCGTAGTGCCGTAGGCACGGGTTAGTACTAGTACCATAAAAAGACAAGAGGTTGCTAACGTCACTTGCGGGGTTCGTAACAGACTCCGAACCCGGCTCAAACTCCAACGAAAAAATGTGTGGTGTAGAGAGACGTATTGTAAGGGAAGAAAATTTCCTAACACTCAATCGTAACCGTTCAAAAGTGTTTTGAACGGTCAAAATGTTAAAGTTACAAAACTAAAATCTCTTTGTTTCAACCCAAATTGAAAATACTAAGCTTTTATTCAAAAGTATATCTCTTTGACGTTAGGAATTAAGAGAAAATTCCAGGCCGATCCTCCTCTTGGTGATACAACTAAAACCTCTTTGCCTCACAACGAATGTTCAAGTTACAAATTCTCATCTGAGAAATGTGAAATCGCCTCACTTAATGGACATCCCAGTGGTTGTGACATGTGAAGCATGAGCCAAGACCATTAAGATGCTTTGAAATTTGACCTTGCAATATCTACGGTGGCAGAGCCATCTGAGGTGGTTCCCATCAGGTATAGAGAGGAAGTAGAGGCAGCAGATGAGTTCCATGATGCCGATTGGAGTGATCTCACAGAATCTCAGCCCGAGGAACTTGTTTTGAGCAACTTGGACACAATTTTCAAGAGTGCTATACTGCTATGAAAAAAATTGTTGCCAACGGCTATAGTGAACAAGTTGTGACCAAGGCTTTTTTGTGGTCTGGCGTCTATGACGGGAGTAAAGACACACTGTCTCTAACATAGTGGACAATACTTTGACATTTCTTAGAAATGGCCAAGAGATTGATTTGTCAAGGGAGCACTACTTTGAGGATTTACAGCAGATGGAGAAGTATATATTGGCAGAATTGGTTTGTGTTCTCCGGGAGGTTAGGCCTTTCTTTAGCACTGGGGATGCAATGTGGTGTTTGTTGATATGTGATGTGAATGTCTCACATGCTTGCGCAATGGACGGTGATCCATTGAGTACTTTATCTTGCAACGGAGGTCCCAATGGGAATAACTCTTTGAATTTAGAGATCAGA
>BPLS01027404.1:0-12067 GCA_019656275.1 Rhododendron kiyosumense
TGTGATGGATGATAGGAAAACCTCTCTCGTGGCTCTTGCCCGTCCTATAAAAGCCTTGTCCAAGGATTCTTTTCTACGAAGCCTTGGTCAAGTAGTCTCTCACCAAAAGGCTCTCAATCAAAGTCCTCACATCCCTGTTAGGTCAAAACTCTACTTTCTGAAACCAATATCTGTAATATAATCACATCTTGTGTTTCCTGAAGAAAAGAAGAGCAAACAAATGAGGGGATTGTTTTTTTGTGATCTTCTTTATAATCGACAGCTTTGCATTTATGTAGCCTTCAAAGTGCATAAACTTAATTACTATCGCAAATTAGGGTACCTTATCACTGGCAGGTATATTTAGTCCTTTTTGGGGGTTGCGTTCAGAGGTAACCCTGTTATGCACGGTTGGCATTGTGAGGAAATAAACAGATTCTCGAAATGGTTGCTTATTGATATTTTTCTAGGGGAAAATGGGAAAATGACAGGATTCTTGAAATGGACCGAGGGGGTATGTGGCTCGTTATCATATAGAGTGTCTGATTACCTTTTGATGTGTACTAACAGAGCATGCCTGCAGACCACATGTATGAACAAACTTATGTTGTTTTCATTTTTTTCCAGTCTTTTATTGCCATTTTTGCTCTATTTGATTCACAATTCAACCAATGGTTATTAGTTTCTCAATGGTTTTGGCGGAACGGCATTGCAGATATCAAGTGAGGAAGCTATTGAAACTGCTAGGCTGCTTGCATTGAAAGAAGGTTTGCTGGTAAGAACCTAATTATTCTCCTTTATTACTAGATTGACATTTAAGGTACTTTATCACTTCTCTCTTGCAGTTTGTCATACACAAGTGTGACGTTTCCATGTATTGCAGGTAGGGATATCATCTGGTGCTGCTGCTGCTGCAGCAATTAAGATAGCTAAGAGGCCAGAAAATGCTGGAAAACTCGTTGTTGTGAGTTTTGATTTTTTCGTTCTCCACTAATTCAGCACTTCCTTTTTTTTTTTTTATTACTGTTTGATCCGTCATGTGTTTGGATTTGAATGTCAACTGCGAAAATTGGGCTGAGCTGAACACCACTTGGCAACTTCGACTTTATCACTGGGATTCTTTTAGATATATTATTTTGTTCGTGTAAATCTGAAAAAAGGTAATCGCGATTGTATAAATTCTTTTTCAACAGGTGGTGTTCCCCAGCTTCGGAGAGCGTTATTTGTCATCCGTACTGTTTGATTCCCTGAAGAAAGAAGCAGAGAGTATGACTTTTGAGCCATGAAGATATTGCCCTACTTTGAAAAGGTGCTAATGTCTCTCCATTTTCTGTTCGGGTCTGAAACTAGAAGCACCGAGATCATGGTTTTCAGTTTAGAACGCAGATTGGAGATTGGACTTTTGCTTAATATGTTGGGAAAATGACGGGTTAGGGCCTGTTTTAATAATTAATACCTTAATTTTAAGAACATGCTAAGGACATTTGTTAATAAACAAAATGAACTTAGCGGGTATTAATTATCAAAATACGTCATTAACCGTCATTTTCCCAATTTGCTGTAAGTTTTTGTTTTCAAAAGAAGAAGTTGAATTTTCAGATTTATTGACTTGTCACCTGATGCAACCTCTGTAGGATTTACGCGTTTTTTTCTTCGAAGTACGTCTGCATTGATCTTATTGTTTTCTTTGGTTTTTTTGATAGTGACCTTACGTTTTTTTTTTTAAGCTGCTTCTACTATGAATCTTAAATACTCCATGTTCCAACAATTATTGCGAACACCCCCTAATACACCTAAAGGCGCCTAGGGGGGATAATGTATTATTAGGTATAAGGAAGAAGGGTGGATAAGAGATAAGATATGTTTAGAAGGGGCAACTAGTTAAGAAGGGAGATTAACCGAGTAAGAGATTTGTTTGATGGTTGAAAAAGATTTATTAGAGTTGGTGCATAAGTGAGAGTTTACTTAGGGTGTTCGGACAAATAAGTCAAAGTGGCTTATTTTTTGTCCTTATTCAAATTTTTTTCGTATCGGTTAGCTTATTGTCAATTTTTTGGAGATTATTGAATTCTCATAACAAGAGAAATCTAAAAAATAAAATATTTTGACCGAAATCTAATTTTTTTAAAAATAAAGACGAAAAAATTGGCTTATTCAAAAAAAAATTGAATTTCGGTCAAAATTTTTTACTTTTTAGATTCCTCTTATCGTGGGGATGCAATAATCCCCAAAAAATTAACAATAAGCCAAGCGATACGAAAAAAATTTGAATAAGAACAAAAAATAAGCCATTTTGGCTTATTTGTCCGAACACTTTATTGTCTCTTGTAAGGAGAATACAAAAAGGGTTAAACGGATTTGAGGGGCACTCTTGTAATTTCACTCACCCAGATAAGCTTATCCTAGGGGTGGGGTGGGTTTATCGGCGTGATAAATAGTTTGGGTGCAAAGAGAGAATCAAACCCCATATAAGAATGGACCCGGACAAACTTATCACTCTACAGCTCTTATCCCCCTCCTACTTGTTTGGTTGGTTGGAATATGCATTGACTGGTCTCTTAGCGCGAAACCAACGAAGTTTGTTTTTGGAAGTGAGACATCTTAGCGCAAAACCACCCAAGGTAGAAATAAGTGGGAAATCTCAGCAACGTTGAATTAAGCTGGAATAATGCTACAGTACCCCCCCCCCCCCCCCCCCCAAGCATATGCACCTTTATAACCAAACTAATGAAAGTCGTACTTAAACCATTGAGGGTTGTAACCAATCCATTGAAAGACATAACCAAACCATTGAAAGGCATAACAATTGAAGGAAGTGTTTTGTTATGTCTCTCAATGGTTTGGTTATACTTTTCAATGGTTTGGTTACGCCCCTCAATAGTTTAGTTATAACTCTCAATGATTTGGTTATAAGGATGCATATAATACGGAGTGTGTACCGTAGCATTTTCCTAAGCTGGAGATGAATTCCGAAGGTATGAAACGGCGGATATTATTTAAAAGGGAATGACTTCGGTGTCCTCGGTCATTTTGGGGACACCGTAATTTTTGGCATAATTTTACCATTATGAGCATAACCAAAACTCATTACAAGCATAACAAAACCATAGTAAGGCATAACTAAAACCATAGCAAGACATAACTTGTTTGTTTTGCCTTAGTTGGATTTGGTTACGCATTGGTTGGTTTTTTTGATATTCCTTGGTTATGCCTTGTTTGGGTTTTGTTATGCTTGTAATGGGTTTTAGTTATTATACTCATAATGGTAAAATTATACCAAAAATTAAGGTGTCCCCAAAATGACCGGGGACACCATAGCATCCTATTTAAAAACTTGGTATGCTAGTGGTAATTAATGGGGCATTTAGTCCAATTCTGCTACGAAAATCGACCAGGGAGTTCAATCGTGCGTATCGACGGCACACAGGGCCCACCCCCGACCCTGCATCGATGATCTGAGTCGTTCAATAATTAAAAAAAAATTGAGTGTGCTCAATCTGACGTGTGTAAGTGTTCGATCTAATTTTCCATTTTTTAATTCAGATTTCGCATCTGTGAAAAAATGGAAGATTGGATTGAGCATTTATACATATCTGATTTTTTAATATTTGACACTCCAAGTCTACCTTATATTTTCCAAACACTTCTAGTCCCCTTACATGCAGAGTTACGATTTTACCCTTGATCCTTAACAATACTATCACCACCGCCTCCAACCGTAGGCCACCACCTCTGGCCACCTAATCCGGAGACCACCTCTGACAACCTTTTTCCAGCCACCAATTCCAGCTACGAACTCTTGCGACCTGCTCCACATATTATTTGCAATTTTAATTGCTCTGCATATTTAGTAAATTTTTATTGCAGATTGAGAAGGAAAATTTTGTAGGACTACCACTTTATTATTGGAGGTCATATTTTGAGAAGGCGGTAAAGTGACAATTATAAAATTGCGTTTTTCGTGGAATAATTATAAAATTATATCGATTTTAGCAAATCTATCTTATTTTTTGTTGGTGGTCTTGATTTTGTTAGGGTACACCCAAGTGTGTGGTGTATGGGATTACTCCTCTTGGTCCTCTCCCCTTATTTTGTTGACTGCCTTAGGTAGTGTGAGCGGAGAGCTCCCCCAATGAGGGGAGCGGGGCTCCTCAAAGATGCCCGAAAAGACTGTCAGAGAGCATCGGAGTAAGGGAGAGAGAGTGAGGAGTGGGGGAAGCCAGTTTGTGGCTATCCCGGTGAGGTTTTTTCAGTTGTATATGTGTTAATATATACAAGAAGTTTTTCCTCGGATATCTCTCATTTTGTGCTTGGTTTGTTATTACGTGCTTGTGCTGAGGGGTGCGGATTATAGGGTCGGGGTCTCGACCCAACAGCACCGGAGAAGCATAGCATTGTCGGAAGAAGCACAGAGCACTTCTCTTGCAGGGTTTTCGGTTGAGGCGTACGAAAACTCAATCGGACCAGTAAGGGTTTTACACGTCACTGAGATGAGTCCATGGGTGGTGTTGCAGTTGGGAGATGAAGTGAAAGGAGGGCTCGGGAGCCGTTTGAAGTAGGGCAGAAGGCGGTTCAAGGGCGGCTTGTATAAGGAGCGGTCAGATGCGAGATTGGAACACAGGGTTGTGTTCGTCTTGTCGAGACGAGCTCGGATATGGTCGAAATGCTATCGAAGGACGCCAGAGCAGGCCACACACGCGGCTAGAAGGGGCGGCGCGTGAACGTGAGTGAGATCCACTCCTGTGCGTGTTAATCATGTGCGGGACAGGTGCCAGGCACACGCTGGCACGTATTGGCATGCAGGGGGCACACGCCAAGACACGCAAGGTGTGTGCGGTAAACGACACGTGGGCAGGTCAATGCCACGTGGAGCCACATCAGAGATGAGTCAGCAGCCACGTGGTAGGCACATCAACGCCACGTGGCAGTGCTACGTCAGCAGAAGTAGGGTTAAGGGTGCCACGTCAAATGGTCAACGACACGTCAACCAGTCAACGTTGACGTGGCAGTACAGTGGTTGTCTTGGTTGACCGATTTGTACCGGCCGGTTTAGGCGGTATAGTGGTGGGTTTTTGGTCAGTTTATGCCGATTCACGACTAGTTTGGGCTTGTTTTGGACTATGCTCGACGTTTTGGATGCAACTATGCACTCCGTTTTTGGATTTGAAGCTCCTAATCTAGTGCGAGTGCTTGGTGGAGCAGAAAACGCATGTTTAGAGGCGGTTTGGGTTGCGTGGAGGCTTGGCTTGTAAGCAAAGATACATTACATTTGAGAGGGCTTGCTTGTCTGGTAATGACATAGGCGCTTACAGTTTGGAGCAGCAAGGACAATCGGTGATGATCTGTTACGGAGCTGGTAGGCAAGGATACATTATATTCGGGCTGGTTTGCTCATCTGATAATTGGCACAAGCTCTTACTAGAGTAACAGATTGATTCCGATGGAGTTCCAGGATGCTGAGGAAAGCCAGGAATGGAATGAGGATGGACGAGTGGCAGGGAGGAGACTCAGGAGCGTTGACAGGGGTGCAGAAGGCTCGGGAAAGTGGTGGAAAGGACGCTTGACAGAGTAGACTTGCAGGTATCAGAGGTTGATTAGGGCATTCATTTGCAGAAGAGATGGTGAGCTGGGAGACACTCGGTTAGTTGGTATATACACTTCCGGTGTAAGGGTGGTGAGACTTCTGATGGTGTCACGACCCAAAACCTAACTTGGAAGTCATGACCGGCCAAGCGGGTGTTAAGCCGCCGAAGGCCTGCGCATATTCTAGTTTAGGGATTTCTCGCATATCATTATCATTTTAAACCATATAAGCAAAGTATGCGGAAGCGTAGAATAAATAACATAATCCCAGAGCTTCTAAGTGTACAAGTATAATAGTTACAAACCATTAGACAATACACGATTCTCCACGGTTATTCTAACACCTCGTTCAGCCACAACCTGTATCTACCTTAACCTGAAGGATTGGAAAAGGTTTTCATAAGCCGAAGCTCGGATGAGAAATGTATACCAAAGTTACAAGTTTGACCATGAAAATACCCCACATTATGAAATAGCTCAAAGCAACAATCCAAATATTTCATTGAACATCCAATACATGCATTTTAGCTCGTAAGCTCATTTCTTTGGTCCAAGAGATGGACCCTTTTCATTTTATTTCTCTTTCAACTTTTGTACTTTTGAGCAATAATAATAGCATTCAACGGTATTTTTGTCAGTCAGTTGGGGAGCGACCCCATTGAAGAGTGATAAGATATCGTTACCCGGTGATGCCTGGCTGCATCTCCTACCTTATTACTTCAAGCAGCTAGTTTCTTTCCACGTCCCCTAGCGCTCGAGACACCGTTCGAATGATTCATATTATCACGAGCATGTACTAGCAACCAATAAAATTCAAGTTTCCAAAACATATTGCCATGGTCCAGATTTAACCATAACACATAAGATTTATAAACAAGCCATCGCATGTATTTCCCATTTGTCATCATCAATTCAACCAAGTAAGATGCTCAAATTTCATATTTTTTAGTAAAATCAAGCAATGGCATTTCTTTCCAAAAATTCAAAAAATACATGTAACTAAAGTATGCGCAACTCACCTTAATGTTGCATCTAGCTAACTTGTCGTGAGATTAAACTTTTCTTGAAAGCTTACACCTAACATAAAAATATGGACAGTTACTCACAAATTTACTCTTATTTTTAATCTAATTGAAGTTAGATTGGTATCATCATTAGTACTCAGATTCAAGCATAATTCTTGTAACTCAACTTAGAGTAAAACTCAAAAATTGTGGGCTGTTGTAATAGTTCTAATTTGAAAGTAATAGTATGCAATTAACCTAAGTCAGTCAACAACAATCGGAAATTTCCGATTAGACTTCTAGGATCCTATTTTTATGTTTGCTTGTGCTCCTACACCAAATTACGGTGGCGAGTCCGAAACCGAGCTCTTTGCCGGAAGGGGTTTCGCTCGTATGAAAATTACAATTACAGAAAGGTTCAGGTATGGTGAGTGCGAGGAGAGAGAGTTGTATGGTGGAGATCAAGGTGTAAGGAAATGGCCAAGGTAGTGTCGAGATGGCCGGCAGCCATGGTTGCTGTTTCCCAGCGATATGTGCATCAAGCGTGTGTGAGTTTTAAGAAATTTTGCTCCAAATCTACTTCCTCTATTATACCAGTACACATTTCTCTTCCTACTGACTGTAAAATAGAGTAATAGGTGAGAAAGATTACCAATAGGAGCTGTTGAAATCCTTCGGAAAACAAACGGAATCGAAAGCGGTGGGTCGATCTCGGTAAAACAGAATAGGCAGTAGTCTCACTCTCGGTTTTTGTTTTGTTCCTTAATTTAATATTTACCCTATATATATATATATATACACACACACACTTCGGTGGAACGTGGAAGTAAACATGCAAGAGGACACCTGCCGTAATCCTCATGACTCAGCATATTTCGTGTTTCATTAACGCGAATCCTGACCAAACGCGTTCGGATTTCAGTCTCCGAAAAATCTCCAAAATTCAACATTGACTAATAAAAATATGAGGATCAACGTGGCGGTGTCCGATTTTAAAGGAAAGATTCCAACATCGCATAACTCATACTGTGTATCACATGGGACTCAATTGTCCCATAGTATTTACAAAATTATATCGGGATTCTCACATTTATTCGGACCACAATTCACTTTGCACAATCTATCAAAATTAAATTAAAGTGTTGAGTTTCTATTCGGATCACGTGACTAATATTTTAAAAGTCAGGATTTTACAGATGGCTAGCAGTGACACAAGCGCTCACTAGAGCGATGGTTTACGGAGATGATTGACAGTGATCGGGGGCAGTTTGTGTCACGCCCTCGATTTTTAACATAAATAACAATACCAATTCAAATACAAATCCCCACAATAGTACATACGGTACCCCAAATTACAATACTGTTTCTGAATCTCACAAATTTGTCAACAACTACAGTATTCCAAAATAGAGAAAATAGTATACTGCAGTTTAATTTATGAAGAAAGAGAAGTACTTCAGAAAATAACTTTAGCTTGTGATATCTTCATGCACTTCACACCCTCCAAGACTGTATCCCTGTAGTGTACCTGAAAGTGATAGATTGAGCTACACTAGCCCAATAGAGAAATCTATACTCAAGGTATATGAAAATACGATGAAGTATGCACATAGAGTGAAAGAATGTGATAAGCGAACATGAGAAATATGAGTTTATCACAACGGAAGATAGACTACGGCCAAAGAGTTCCAAACAGCTTGTAAGTATTCCTAACCGTTCACATGTCGTGTAGAAACATTATTAAAATCACATCAATCATACGTACTCACAATAGGTTCGCAACCATTCCGACACTTCTCATAATCTCAACTACTTTGCATTTCCAACCCTTGCGTTACGGTCACTTCCGCGTTCCAATTCTCAATTACAGCCACTTGAATCCCAGTAATCATCCCACTCATTCAACAAACACTTCTCTAATCTCATGACACAGTAAAGCACATCAATCATACCGACTTATAGGTCAAACACGCATCGACAATCACGTTTCAAGGTATTCCAAACGATCAATCATAACAGAACATCGACTGACAAATCAGCACATGCCTTTATCCCTTAGTACATCACAACATCGTACCGACTCCCTAGTGACTCTACAACATACTACTTGCTAATATTGATACTTAGATCACATGGAACGAGCACCAAAAGAGTTTGAAGGATAAGTAAATCATGTGGACACACATTACTATGCTACCACATGGATCACTAGAAAAGCTCACGTCTATCAACTATACTTTCCATAACATCACACTTAGCCTTCGGGACTCCTAAACAACCTTACATCACGAATTCCATTTATGACACTAAGATTACGCTTCACAGGCATCAAAGGAACTCGAAAGATCATTAACTGATTGGAACTCGAGTAATCAAGCTTAGGGATGGTTTAACCTTTAACGATGTTTAAAATGTGTTAAAAGTGATCGGGAGTCAAAATGGACGAACAAGAATTAACGGATCAAAATTGTCCTAGAGAGCAGTCAGTGTTCGACAATTCATTAAAAATTTCATACTCAATATTTTTCAATGATTCCAACTCCAAAAGTTCACCAACTTACCAATCTTTAAAACCCACAAGGACCCATAACCAATAACGTCATTTAACCATAGCAAACGATGAAAAACGCAGCTCTGTACGCTGCCCAGACTTTCAGATTACAGGGCAATCTTCTAAAAATCATAATAAATCGAGTTCTTAATATTTTTGAGCGATTCCAATCCCAAAAGTTGCGCAAGTGAATGAAGCTTAAAAGGCATGAAGGAACCCTAGTCAAATCTGGACTCCAAGGATGGTTAAATAGGCATTTACCGAAGCGATATGAATCTGCGTGACAGATTGACACACCTCCACTCAAACGATCATAACTTTCTGTGTACTAAGAGTTTTAAGACGATTCCAATGGCAAATGAAATTTAACTTCAAGACCTTAGAACCGATGTAAATTTTGTATACAACGGACATTAGCTGAGAAAGTTAAAGCCATTTAAAGTTGGGCGCAAACCCAGAAAACGAGCAGAAACAGTAGAACACGAGACAGATTCGTAACCAGATTTCTAAAATCCACCATTAATTCAATTCTCAATGGTTTTGGGTAATTCTAGTGGCATTAGAACGGGCTCTAAGTCTACTCTATTTCATATGAAGGAACAAAAATTCAATTCCAAGTTTAAGATGATGAAAAACCCCATAAACGGTGACCTGTTTCTGCAGAATTTAAAAAATGGAAAGAACAACCTCAAACAACGAAACAAGGCACGATCCAAGTGCATAAATACTGTATAAACGCATAACAAGAGTAAGAAATCCCTACCTCATGGGTTTTGAGCAAAACCCGACTGTTTGACCAAGTCAACCGAGTTCCCACGTCGCCCGATCGTAATTTTTCTTGGATGAATAGGTAGCCCTCATTCTGTAGAACAACTTTAATTCTCGGGCCTTGTCCGGAATCACAACCTAGGTTGATGAAATCGAAGAGAGAAGCTGTAGAGACTCGTATTTTCGGAGATCGTTCAAAGATTTTATTAATATTAGAATATGGAATAAATGAGGAATTATTTGAATTATTTGGTTTGGGGTCAATGTGGGAAGGTTGTTTGTAGAGGAGTGCATGTGTAATTTGTGATTGTGTGAGTATATATATATGTGGGTGTGTATGTAGGGGAGAGAATTCCCCAATTCTCTCTCTGTCATCTCCTGATCTCTCTCTCTCGGCTCCCTCTCGGCTCCCTTGCTCTCTCACCCAAAATTCCACCAAAACTCCACCAAGATCCACCTCCATTCCACCCCGCAACCGTAGTCTTGTGCTTGAATTTCGTGGGTCTCGCTCGGAGGAGGAGTATTCGGATGATTTCGAAGTTTGGAGAGCTAGGGCTTGCTCAAATCGTGTGGGTTTCAATCCTTGACTTGAGGTAGGGAATTCTTACTCTTGTTATGAGTTTATGTGATGATTGTGTGCCTAAATCGTGCCTTAGATTGTCGGATTTTGAGTTTGTGTTCGTTCTTGATTTTCTGCAAAATCGTGCGTTCTAACGCAGTGGTACTGCTTCGTTCTCTTCCGGTGTAGAAGAATATTACCCCAAGCGTAGGGTTAAAATATCGATGAAGCAAAATAATCCGGAGAAGTCCGGGATCGTACCCAAGGGAATTAGTTTATGGCTTGCCTCGGATTTGTAGATGCAAGTAAGGTTTTCGACTTTTAGCCAGTCAACTTGGTTTTACTTTGAACGGTGGAATTAAAATGGCTAAATTAAGAACGAATAAACTAGGAAAAAGATAGGTTAGGTCTAGGAATCCTAGCACTCATGACTTGGGCTAAATCGCATTTTTCACCAATTCACGCGATTTAAAATACACAATTGTAGGTATCAAAACCGGGAAAAAGAGATCCGATTATCAAGCTAGCTCTAGAACTCATTCGGTGAACCCCTCGAGCGACAGAGCTCTAAGCATCATGTGTGGTAGGTAGTCTATGCTCCTACCTACACATGATCAAAGAGGTTAACACCTCGGTAATTCCCCAAATGAATCCGAACCCCACATTAATTTTCAAATCTAAAAATTGAAGCTTTATTGGTGAAAAATGCAATTTTTGCCCAAGCCATGGGATGCTAATCATCCCATGACCCAACCCTCGAAACTACTCACGCATATCTACGAAGATAAGAGCAAGCGAAAATTGACTAAGCATAATTGAAAAGACAAGACTAGAATTAAACTAGAGATTAAGATAGATTGGGACTAGAGCAACAACTTTAATAAAGGCGAAATTATCAAAAACTAACTAATTAAGGCAGAAAATTAAATATTGAAGGGCTGAAAAACAAGAACACTCAAGAACAATGCAAAAAGCAAAAATGAACCTAAGCTAGATCTAGAAATTATGTAAAAACGTGCTACTACTTTTTTTGTACAAAATGATGTCACAAACTTATATACTCAGGAGATCCGCGCCTGGAATATTCCCACGATGCTCTGAAGATTCGCCCCTAAGGCCCTCGGCATCGATGGCAACAGGCATAAGCTGGGCCACTAAGGGGCTCGGCATCGATGTAAAGCCATTTAGTCCATCGATGCCGAGCTTGATAAGGGCCTGGAGCACTAATGGCCTCGGCATCGATGTGAAAGAAAAGCTTCCATCGATGCCGAGGTGAATAAGGCTTGCTCGCTGGTTTGGCTGCTGGCCTGCTCGGGCAATGCTGCTTCTGCCTTGGCGTTGACTGCTTCTGCCCTGGCATCGGCTGCTTCTACAGCATCCAATAGTTTTCACAGCATCTTATTTTCATTCTCCAAAGTTAAGTAAAGATTGCATTTTAAACCTTTCTTTTACCTTTTCTTTACTTTAATTTATTTAATGAAAATAAGGAAGTACCCCCCATTTGGAAACAATGGCATTACCAGAATTTTGAGATTTCAATCCAATCAAAATGTTGACCCCCAGCTTTTAGTGTAAAACAGAAAACAGCACACTTTTCTATCGAATAAATGGCTCAAAACATGA
>BPLS01027408.1:9178-37859 GCA_019656275.1 Rhododendron kiyosumense
GAGGTGTGTGGTGTTGGTGTGGGGGGGTTCTACATAGATCCATTTCCTCTGGTTGGTTGTCTTGTAGAGAACAACCCAACTGATGAACTCTTAGATCCCTCTTCTTAAAGGTTGAACTTTAAGTTATGTCTATCAACCTACCGCAACTTCCCTCCTATCCCAGGCTAAGGACCAGCCAAGTAGAAGATACAACATTAAGCATGACCCAGATATTGGTGAAAGTTGTACTTACATACCTGTTAAAGGAAACAACCACAATATCATAGTATCATACCTTGTTTGTGCAGGTCATGTCATTTGGAACTACAAGTGAAGTGGATGACTGGCTTTTCAGCAATCCTATGACTTGCCCTGGAGCTCTCCATTTCTCAGAGAGAAATGCTACGGTAATAACTTACGGTGTACAGACTAATTCTACTGCTGTTGGAAAACAAGGGCACTTTGAAGATCCCACATTCAAATTTCAAATTCCTCTACAAATTGCGGCAGAGCGTGAAATTGCAAGGTCCTTGATTGGAGGTAGTAAATATATCGCAAGTTCTTATCATTGCAAATCTCAATATGCATCTTAGGTGTTGTAAACCTCGATATCTCCGGTTCACTAAATGCATTACTTACTATTACTCCACACACCTCAGATCCAAACTTCAGCTGGGTTGTCAATCTGAAGGAATTCGCACACCCTGCAGTGGCGACTTTTTCTGCTGTGGCTACAGTAGGACCAACCTTTTTCCTTGCAATTGCCATGTTTGGCTTTGTCTTTCAGATTAGTTCGTTGATCACGGAGAAAGAACTCAAACTTCGCCAGGTATTGATTTGTTACATCGCATTATCTTAGAACGAAATGTGTACTTTTCTTGTCCTTGCAAAACAGTTTTCAGTCTTTTCATGTCACATTTCCTTAACAGGCAATGACAATGATGGGTCTTTATGATACCGCCTATTGGTTCTCGTGGCTCATATGGGAAGGAATTATCACTCTCATCTCATCGCTTCTCACAGTTCTCTTCGGGATGATGTTTCAATTTGATTTTTTCTTGCACAACAACTTTGGAGTTGTGTTTCTTTTTTTCTTTATATTCCAACTGAATATGGTAAGCTTCCGTAAATATTATACTTCATTTCATATATTTTTGCCTCGACAATATCATCTTGTCCTTGTAAAGCAAACCTAATTATTAAGAATCGTGCTGGCTGGTCTATCTTTCATGGCTAGATCGGTTTTGCCTTCATGCTTTCGGCCTTCATTACCCAGTCGTCTTCATCAACAACAGTGGGTTTCTCTGTATTTATTATCAGCTTTCTAAGTCAGGCAAGTTACCCTCTTTTTGATGTTGAAACATGTATTGCTGACCTAGTCAGCATAATTGATCTTTCTTTTCCTTTGCAGATTATTACACAATTTGGATTTCCCTACAGTACTAACTTCTCTAGTACCTATCGAGCCATCTGGTCTGTGTTTCCACCAAACCTTCTCGCTGAAGGTCTGACGTTGCTTTCTGGTGCAACTGCCACTTCCCTAGATCCTGGAATCAGTTGGCGCAGAAGAGGGAAATGTGCTCCAAATGATACAGAGTGCGTGATCACAATTGTAGGTTCACTTATTCAACTTAAGTCCCTTCCATCTTTGTGGTTTTTGTGTGCACGTGAGCATGCCGTGTATTTCTGATTCTTATCTTACCACTTTTATCTTCAGCAAACCTCAACAATGGTCATTGCAGTTAACACAAGCATAATCTGTTGTGTTTTTGGCAGAATGATATCTATATATGGCTCATATCGACATTCCTTGTGTGGTTTGTTTTAGCAATCTACTTCGACAATATTATCCCAAACTCTTCTGGTGTAAGAAAATCAGTGTTCTACTTCTTAAACCCTGGATATTGGACAGGGAAAGGTGGAAAGGTGGCAGGTAATTGAGTTTGTTCGAATAATCTATCTTCCTTAATTTTCTTGGTTGGATGTTACTGGTAAACTAATGCTTCATCTTGTTCTTCTATTAGAGGGTGGCATATGTAGTTGCACAAGATCAGTTCCCCCGCCAGAAGATGTTACTCCGGATGATGAGGACGTACATGAAGAAGAAAACACTGTTAAACAAGCAGCAAGTGAAGGTGAAGTCAATACAAATATTGCTGTTCAAATACGTGGTCTTGTGAAGATGTATCCCGGTACGACAAAGATTGGTTGTTGCAAATGTGAAAAGACCTCGCATTATCATGCTCTCAAGGTAACAGTGTCCTTTCACCTTTGGTGTTACTATATTTTGGGCTTCTCCTAAGGCAAAAATATATTTTTAAATAATGTGCGCAGAAAGATTTTAGGCTATGCTTACGGCGAAGAGGAGTTATTGCTCAAATAAGAACTCCAGTGTGTTATAGGTGTGACGTTCCTCTAATAGGATCTATGACAACCCCTCCCCATCATGCAGAGGGGAAAAAAATAAATAAGTGGTATACAATTATGCGTGGACAAATATAACGTGGACCTTACTTTCAGGGTTTATGGGTGAACGTTGCAAAAGATCACCTATTTTGTCTCCTTGGGCCCAATGGAGCTGGAAAAACTACTGCAATTAACTGTTTGACAGGAATTACACCGGTGACAGCTGGAGATGGTAATGACTTCTGCTTCAGGTTTCCACGTTCATTGGCTGGGATTTATTTGGATAAAGACCAAAGACATTTACCAAACATAACATGTCTTTTTTGCAGCATTAATATACGGATGTTCTGTTAGAAGCTCCGTTGGCATGTCAAATATTCGAAGAATCATAGGAGTTTGTCCCCAGGTGACTCCTGCTTCATTCCTTTCTGTTTCTTTTCAATCTTTTACTATTTTTATAGATGTGATTGTTCCATCATTTAAAGATCAACTCAGAACCAGAATTGATTCTGTTACACTTTTCATAGTTTGATATTCTTTGGGATGCTTTGTCTGGTCAAGACCACCTCCACCTCTTTGCCAGCATCAAAGGCCTTCCCCCAGCTTCAATTAAATCGGTGCGTGCTATGACTGATTTCCTTGATAATTTCTCATTAAGTATCCATTTTTTATTATATTTGTTCTAACACGAGTCTCTTTTCCCAAGCCCAGGTTGCACAGAAATCATTAGCGGAGGTAATGCTCACAGAGGCAGCCAAAATTAGGGCTGGTAGTTACAGCGGAGGAATGAAACGACGTCTTAGTGTTGCAATAGCCCTTATTGGTGATCCAAAGTTAGTCATATTGGACGAGCCGGTATGCTAGACAATCTTCCTTCTTATTACAAGTCCACTTAATAATTTTCTCACCAGAAGTTTCCTTCAATTTGCAGACTACTGGTATGGATCCAATAACTCGGAGGCATGTTTGGGACATAATTGAGGATGCCAAGAAAGGACGTGCCATTATATTAACTACCCATTCAATGGAAGAAGCTGACATTTTAAGTGACCGCATAGGGATCATGGCAAAGGGTAGGCTTCGCTGCATTGGAACATCTATCAGGTTGAAGTCAAAGTTTGGAACTGGTTTTGTCGCCAATATAAGCTTCTCTGGAGCCACAAATGGAACTCCTGTCGGAGGGGGTGATGAGATTGTTGTGAATCACGAGCCGGTGAAACAGTTCTTTAAAGATGTACGTTTGATGACAAGAGCATTTGTTTAAAAAATTTAGTTGACTAAATAACATGTGATTTTGACATGCATATTATTTTGACAGCATTTGAATGTCGTACCCAAAGAGGAGAACAAGTCATTCATGACATATGTTATTCCCCATGACAGGGAGGGACTACTGATGGTAAGTACTCGTCACTTCTTAACTGTTCAAGAGTTTTTAGTCCCTGCTTATTTGAAACTTCAGTGATATCCAATTGTAATTGAGAAAAATGGGAAGTTAACCATGCTTGCATCAATACTGATGTAAGTGGACAAGAAAGTCATGATCCATATGGCTATGACCAATGGCTTCATATTTGCTTGGGGAACCATTCCTCTACATGGATCATGATTCCATTGGCAAAGCTATTTCATAATTGCCATGTTAATAGTATTGAGGGCCTCATTTTCATGTTTTTTGCACCTCTCTTTAGGTTTCTACGAAAATCTCCATCAGCTTTTTCGTCTGGGTCTTGTAAATCCTTTAAGATTTCACAATTTTGTGTATTTGTCAAATGCATCCATGTAGAACTTCTTCGCGGAGCTCCAAGACAGAGAAAAAGAATTTGGCATAGCAGATATCCAACTTGGTCTTACAACTCTCGAAGAAGTTTTTCTTAATATAGCAAGGCAAGCAGAGCTGGAAAGTTCTGCATCAGGGAGCTTAGCGACTCTCACTTTGACTTCAGGGACCACAGTTCAGGTATGCAATATAATTACTCTATCTTAATTGTGTACTGAGAGCATCTCCAATGTTGGATATAGGCAGGGATGGAGCTAGGGAGGGGCTAGTAGGGGCGGTCGCCCTTGCAAGAAGAAAAAAAAAAAACACTACTATTATATGGTTAAAAAAAAAATTCTATGAAAATATATAGGCTCACCTCTGCGTGGTGAAATTCCTGGCTCCGTCCCTGGATATAGGTAGCTATGGTGGAGTTTCTATATTTAGCTTTCTCGTTATACAGCAATGAATAGAGCCAAATTGCTATATTGCAGAAACAATGTTCTAATGAGGTGATGCTATTTTTTCTATTTTCTGACCAAAAACCATATAGTTCCTTGCGGGATCATCAAGAGAGGGAGAGAGTTCTTTTGAGCATGCCATGGCCTAGCCCAAAAAAAAAGGCATACCGTTGGTTTGTAACTTCATGCGAAATATAGCAACAGAAACTCAAATACAAAAGACATTGGAGATGTTCTAGCATAATTTAGCTGTTGTCATGAATTGATATTTGTTTCCTGTTTCTGTTTTGCAATGACTATGCAGATACCCGTGGGAGCAAGGTTCATAGCAATTCCAGGAACTGAGTCTGCAGAGAACCCAAAAGGTGTTATGGTGGAAGTATACTGGGACCAAGATGATTCCGGTGCCCTCTGCATTTCTGGCCACTCACCTGAAACTCCGGTACCACCTAATGTTCAACTAACGGCTCCTTCAACCACCACTTCTCGTAGAAGTATCTTAAGACGACCTGGACCAACTTTAGGAATCGTGATTGACCCTAATCAAATTGGTACAGAGACTTTTGGATGATATCTCATTGTTTGCTTCCAAAATCACAGAGGTACATACAGGTTTTGAACATTGTAACGAAGTTGGACTTTCATTATATAGTGGCTCTCTCATTTCTGTAGTGTGAAAGGACCGAAGGTATACAGATTTTAGCTTCAGCAATAGAGTCGTATTGATTTATTGTCATCACTGAAATAATACTAATATTTTGCACCTCTGGCATTGAAAGAGTCTAGGGGTGCACACCGGCCCGGTAGCTCGCCCAATTTAGCCCGTATTTTTATGGTTTAGAAAAAGTTTTTAGGGAAAATAATGGTCCATGACGTGTTTTGATAATTAATATCCGTCAAGGACAAGCTAAGAATATTTGTTAATGCTGAAAATGTTCTTTGCGTGTATTAATTATCAAAAACACGTCATTGACCGTCATTTTCCCAAGTGTTTAAGCTTATAGGGTTGGGCTAGGTTGAGATTTTAAGCCCATTTAGTAAATGGACTAGGTTTGGAAAAATTCCTTAAGGCCCAACCCACTAAAAATAAATTAACTATTTTTTAATAGGAGATACATGTGTGTGTGTATACTTATAGTAATTACTCATAGTTGTCTTCCCTTCTTTTCTTTTCTTTTTTTGTTGGGCTCTATATGAAATGTTGTTGAGAAGTGTGATTTTAAAGGAGAGAAACATAATTTTTTTCATAATACAGCTTCATGGATGTTGGAGAGTTCCAACTTTTTGAGCACTTTAATTGCTTTTTGCGGAGACAATTTAATTGTTAAAACTGTTATGGGTCTTTTTTATGTTTGGATACAATGCTTTAGAAAAATAAACGGAGTTATTGGACAGATTTGGGAAATACAATTTTAATTGGGCAGGACTTGGGACTATTAATTGAAGCCCGATTATTAATTGGGCGGGTTTGAGTATGAGCAAGTCTCGTTATTATGTTGTGTAAGCCCAATTCAAACCTGGTCCGGCCCGATGTTTTGCAACCCTATGAAAGACTGTCTTATTATATATAGATAGAAATTACTTGTAAGATTAAATTATGCTGCATTATTGCTACTTAAATGGTGTATATGAGCAACAATAGTTTCTGAATAAAACATTGAAATTAATGGAATAAGAATTTGTCATTTTCACGTGGGTGCATGTTGTTGGGTTCAAAACTTTGGACTTCTGTAAATGGAACATTTTTTTAACCCATTAGGACCAAAGGGTGTGAACCCAAGATTTGCGGTACCGTTCCATACAATGGTGGAGGGGGGTTCGGGTCCGGTAAGCAGTGACGGAGCCAGGATTTTAACTTCAGGGGCTCGGTTTAGACGCTTAATAGACATATTTTTCATCGGAATTTATACCTATTACATCATAAAGTTTTTACTTTTCAATTCATTACATTTGTACATTAAAATAATTCTTTAAGTTACATCAACTATCACATGCTTATCTTTTTATTTATGAAAGAAATTAAGAAATAATAATGTAAAATAACTTATTTTTTAGTATCAAATTGAACCAAAATTATTGAGATTATAAGTAGCTATACACGAATAGTTATCAATAATATTCAAAATCAAGTATATACAAAATTAAAATTTTAAAACTCGAACGCTCAGAGAGCTTGGGCCAAGGTCCCCTGGGCCCCAACATAACTCCGCCCCTGTCAGTGAGGGCCGGTATGAGTGCAAATAAGTCGAATCAAACTTTATAGTATTTGAGCTTAGCTCGTTTAGTAAACGAGGTACCCACTTCATTAATGCCAATAAACTTCTTTTAATAGGAGTAGTTTACATTTACGCGGTCGGAATCCAACTATCAATTAATTAAAGTTACTAATTTCTGTCGAAGCTCGCGAAAGACGATGCATGTATTATTGCGAAGAGATTGCCTTATTCACGGAGGCTCCACCGCGCCGCCCCATTTCACTGCTCATCTCGTCAATACATGATCCAGATTTTAAAGAAACTATTATCGCGAATGGTTTAAACAGCTAAGCTATTCGCAAGAATAGTTTCTTTAAAATCCGAACCTCCAACGCACATTTGAATGGCTGAAATTGATCCGCTCCGCAAACACCCAAACCACGGAGCCTCCGTGATTAGATTTTCTCTATTGGAAAGAGAAATCCCTCGGAGCCTACTACTTTTAAACTCTCTTTTTTTGGGGTAAATACTTTTAAACTCTTGTAAATATTATATTATATTTATGCGGCCAGAAAGCTACTCCTAACTATTATCCAAATTTAACTTGTATTTTTGAAGTCTGCAAATGACTATGAAAACCGTGTCGAATAAAAAGCCCGGACCAATTCGGGCATCCCCCACCGTCTAATCTGGATAATGAAGAAAACATATTAATTCATAATGAAGTACTATTCCTTTGACCCAAACAGGGGAGGTGTAATCCGTTGGCTCAAAAGATTTCTAACGGTGTAAAAGATTTTAAAATTTCGAAATTCGAATTATGAGCGCCTTGGATGGGGTGGGCCCATGAAATAGGAGCCGTTCAAATATTCTTCCCATTTTTCACTTTGATGATCAATGATCAACCAACCACTCTTTCACTTTCGTCACCAGAGGGAATAATCTGTACTTAAGTAGACTTTTTGAAAATAATAGCAATAATAAAGTTACTTAGGCCCCGTTCCAGAAACCTTCTTAAAAAATACGTAGTAAGTACTTATTTTGGAATTTCTCAAAGAAAAAAAAAGAAGGATTGTTCCACAAAACCCAAATTAACAACTTATTTCACATTTTTAAATTCAAAAATAACGTAAATGAAAAATAATTTTTCAATTTTTTTGCACTGTATAAAAGATCTCAATGACATCTATCAAATAAGATCCATATTAATAGGAAAATTATTTGCGTAAACACATGATTTTTGAACTTGAAATTGCCTTAATAAAAAAATAAGTACTTACTCCTTATTTTGTGGAACAAGCCTTATTATTGAATAAAAAATAAGTTTTTAAACCCGTTCTGGAACGGGGTCTTAAGATTGATTTGTGTATACGGTGGTTATGAGAGTTCGATTACTATGAAGAGACGAAGTTGACACTCTTGTTGATGGATCGGATCGGGTAAGCAACGGATTCTGCACATTTTGCTGGCATAAAAATTATAGCAGTTTTGATAGTCAAGGGTGATCGCGGTGAATCCTATTTCAAATGATCAAATTAGAATCCTTGTATGTAACTATCCCTGCCTATGGTGAAATGAAACTCACCAATGTCTCCTTTGATGATCCAGTTGTTCCATTTCATAGATGTCAATGTGTACAATATCTATTCAAAAATCATGTTAATTAGGTATTGGTAAGGGTTTGTTCGGGAAAAAAAACATTTTGATAGGAATTGATGGTTGCAATCTTATCGTCTATTTCTCTTATGACAAATATAATTAGATAATGATGTTCAATCAATGCAATTTTTTATATTAATGATTTACACATTGAGACCTATACAATGAACGAAATAGATTAAATGAGATCTCTAGGTCTCTCTAGGTCTCATTTTTGCATAACATGATAAATCATCAAATGAGAAAAACTTGACTCGCAAAGATCATATGAAAACATCTCCAACCCATCAAATCATTATTGATCAACATTCTATTTTTTTTTTTTTTTAGGTCACACGAAGGACACATGAGAAAACCTAAGGGGCTTGTTTCCTTCCAAAGTCTTATATTCGAAATTTCTCAAGTGCTATCAACTCATTTTAAGTCGGTTCATACAAATTTTTTTCTTCGACTTGATTGGGTTCTTTGTAAGTGAACTATGAGATTGCGTCTCTACTGGTATCAATTGAGTTGTGCGTAAATTAGCCCTTACACTCTGAGCTATTAAAAAAAGTACGATACGAGGACCATGATTGTATTTGGTTTTGTTAGAACTGTGGCTCATAGCATAGAGTTTTAGAAAGAAGGCCAGATGCCGGAGCGTAGCGGAGTGGAACGAGTGAAGCGAAGCGCAACAAGTGGGAAATCCAAAAATGGCCTACATCTAACAGGTTTAGATTTTGAAAGGAAAATTTTTAAAATAGCACATGACTTTTCACACAAATTACTCATAGGCACCCGACCTTTTAATATTATCAAAAAAACTCTTGACCTATTTAAAAATCTATCAACTTTTCACGCGCCGTTAACTTTCCATCCAAAACAGATGGAAATACTGAAATGGCCTACATCTGGCTATTTGGAGGGAAACCAATATACATTTTGGGGAAAAAACACATTACTCTACTGATTTCTCCCGCCAAAACCCACCTAAGGGGCCATGGAGTTCCAATGGTTTGTTATGGGACTAATGCTTATAAGACTTCATCTCGATTATTGTAACTATTTGTTTTTTGTTGAACTGGTTATTGCATATTTTGGAGATCAAATTTATGTGCCACTTTTTTTCGGCAGAGCTGGAGATAGTGTGAGATAAATGAAGTATAAAAAGGAGATATTTGGAGATTTTGGGACATCCTGATTCCTCATAACTTTTTCTACAATTTTTAGTTTTATTCTTATTTAAATTTTTTTCATGTTTCTTAGTTTTGCGCCTCACTTTTTTTATTTTCTGTTCGTCTGGTCAAGATGAATCAGAAAAGTAAAAAAAAAAATTATATATTTGCCCAAATATTTTGGCAAATAGTTACTCCCTCCGTCCCAAATTGATTGTCCGGTCCGCAAAACGGAGTGTTAAAAATAATACAATTTTTGCAAGAAAAAATCAAAAAATTTTCAACAACTTACTAGATATCAATGAGAATTTTTAATTTGTGAAAAAAGTTTGAATTTTTTCTTGAAAAAATTGCATTATTTTTAATACTCCGTTTTGCGGACGGGACAATCAATTTGGGACGGAGGGAGTATTTTTTTTACTTAAAAGTGGTTATTTCCTAAAATATTTGGGTAAAAGTAAAAAAATAAATACTTTTCCGATTCGTCTTGTTGAGACGAATTAATAAGTCACAAAAGGTTGGCGCAAAACTAACAAACGCGAAAAAAAGAAAAGAAAGGAAAATCAAAACTAAAAGTTATAGACAAAGTAAAAATAGTTGTTATTGAAACTCCATGACTCCACAGGTGAGTTTTGACGAGAAAAATCAGTAGAGTAATGCGTTTTTTCCCCCAAAATGCATATTGGTTTCTCTCCAAATGGCCAGGTATAGGCCATTTCAGTAGTTCTGTTTGTTTTTTGATAGAAACTTAACGGCGAATGAAAAATTGATGGGTTTTTAAATAAGTCAAGTGTTTTTTTTATAATATTAAAAGGTTAGGTACTATTTAGAAAATTTTCTTTTTGAAAAGGGCAAATTTCACTCAGACCCCCTGAGGTATCTGACAATGACAGAAAGTACTCCCAGTTTTCAAAAATGACAGAAACCTCCCTTACTTTACAGTTTGAGTTTCATTCCGTTAGTTCCGTTAGTTAAATGGACGGAAAATGTACGAAAATGTACGAAAAATGAAATCTTCAATTTTATTTAGTTCTACACCTATCTTAGGGCTCTCATTAAAAGTCCTAGAGTTAAAAATTAATTATGATCATTTAGGATAAAATAATTAAAAAAAAAATCTTCGTACCGATTCAAACGGATTAAAATTTGAAGCATTTAAAAATTTTGTTTTTCACTTGATTTTAGAGCTTTCAATGAAGAGCAAATACTTAAGTGCTCCAATTTTCAATCTATTTGAATCTACGAAAAGATCTTTTTTTTTTATTATTATTTTATCTTGAAGTGCAATAATTAATTTTTGGTTTTAAGATTTTTAATGAGAACCCTAAGATAGACGTAAAACTAAACGAAGAGGAGATACTTAAGTGCTCAAATTTTCAATCCGTTTGAATTGGTGCGAAAATCGTATTTTTCTGATTATTTTATCCTAAAGGGTCATAATTAATTTTTCGCTTTAGGATTTTCAATGAGTGCTTTAAGAAAACCATAGAACCAAATGAAGAACAAGTACTTAAGTGCTCCAATTTTTAATCCGTTTGAATCGGTGCGAAGATTTTATTTTTTTAATTATTTTATCCTAAATGATCATAATTAATTTTTAACTCTAGGACTTTTAATGAGAGCCCTAAGATAGGTGTAGAACTAAATAAAATTGAAGATTTCATTTTCCGTACATTTTTCGTCCATTTAACTAACAGAACTAACGGAAACTAACGGAATGAAACCCAAACTGTAAAGTAAGGGAGGTTTCTGTCATTTTTAAAAACTAAGGGGTACTTTCTGTCATTGTCAGATACCTCAGGGGGTCTGAGTGAAATTTGCCCTTTTGAAAAAGATTTTGCTTAAAAAAGAAGAAGATGATGAAAAGACTTGCTGATTGTGCCACCATTGTTTTGTTAACGCCACTCCTCTACACCAAAAATATACTTACAAGGGAGTGACGTTAACAAAAAAAAAGGGCGTGGCAAAATCATTTTCCGATAAAAAAATCATTGGGAGAATGTTCGTGTACAACACATAAAATACCAAAGCCGGCAAGGGGCCCACACAGTTTTATCCCGCCCAATTGCCAATTGGATAACTGCCTTTGTCTACGTACATATACCCTCCTCTCTTCTTCACTTTCCCCTAATTCTCTCTCTCTCTCTCTCTCTCTCTAGCGAAGAACCAATGGAGGACTCCACTCTAGACCAATCATCGGCCCCCGGTACGACAAATCTACGCCCTGCTCTCTTTCTTATAGTGAAGCATATATGTATATAGATATGTATGTATGTATAGGCACTTGTGTCTAATTCGTTGTCGATGATATCCTGATTTTGCAGCGAACGCCGGGAGATCATCGTCCAAACTCCGGTATCCGCTGAGATCGGCCGCTAAACCGAAGGACGAGAAGCCGCCGCCGGCCGAATTGTCAAACTCTTCCGTTCCTAGAAGGTATACAAAAAATCTCCTGTTCCCGTTTTTATAACTCTGTTTCGAGAAAATTGCGCCGTAAAATCCGGTGAAGGGGTCCCACAAGAGGGCTCGAGGCCAGGGCGACTGTTCACCAAAAACCACAATTCTCCACGAAGTGATAAAGCAATAAAATGTTTCGGGGAGTTGAAAATAAGCATAGGTTCGGAAAATTCTGAATATGTCAACCGTTCGAACTGCTGCTGAATCCATGAGCAAACAAGAGACACGTGTGGCGAATTTTTTTTTTATCAGAAAAAAAATCCTCCATTGCAGTTTTTGCGATCACAGATTTTCGTTCCTCCGGATACAATTTATCCGTTCAAATTTCGACGAGTGGTTTAGGCTATCTTCGATTAGACGGACTAGTAATGAGGGACTACATATCCTCATAAGATGATTAAATATTGAGGAATTATACAATCTCATAGGATGAGTAATTCTACTGGAATGATAGGGAGCGATTAGTGGTATTACATCCCTGAAGTAATGTATATCTCCTGTTTGGTAGGTGATCAGACGGTTACATATGTCATCCATGGAATTTGCAATCTACTCTCATTGGAGTCAGGACTAATCCGGCTCATCAAACAGACCCTTAGAGTATAAATAATTGGTGTTTCAGTGCGTAAATGTCCCTGGTTTGGTACTGGTGTTCTACGAATCGGATACTTCATGGTTGAATCGTGTTTGTGAAGGACCATAGAGATATAGTGATTAGTAGGCTGTAGCGCCGGCCTCTGATTTGATTTTTGTTGTTGAGATGAGCAAGGCATAAAGAATATTGAATATTGAAGAAAATTATAGTTTACAACTGTCAAGATGCTTGATTGGCGTGCATATGTTAAATTTAGTACCTGTGAAGCATGGATGCGGATACAGGACAAAAACACAGTACAAGTCCGGATGCAGCGATATGGGAAGACCTTAAAAAATAGGGTACGGGCACGGCTACAATACATTTATATGAGTATTTGTCTTTATCATTTTTACTTTTTTAGTATTGTACAGTAGACAACAGCTCAAGAATAGTGGAAAAACATTCCAATATTTGTTTCTTAAGTACAAAATTCGCAAGGACTAACTGATTAAGTACTAGTGTAGGAGCCTTACTTTAGTTTCATTATGTTTCTAATGTGAATTTTATATGTAGTATGCGCGGATGGGTAAATGTGCAATTTATGTGCACATGTAAATAATTGCAAGTGAAAATTGGAGCGGTTGGGAAAGGAGCAGATAAACTTCAGTTTTAATGAATTTTATTCCATGTTGATGCAATATAAGCTTAACTTTGATACTTCATAGTGAAGTTCCCCAGTGTCAAGGAAGAATCAGAGAACAGTTCTCGCTTGCAGTTTCCAGATTCAGTTTCAGTGAACAATTTCAGAAAATTATTTTGTTGATGGTGTTTGGAACTTTTTATCTGGGATTTTTTTGGGAAAAGATGCCATTTCTGTGAGAACACCTATTTTCTTTCCTGATGTCAAAAACTGGTCCACTAACAATGATTAAGGTATGAAAGCAATGAGTGTTTTGTGTTAAAAACAGTCTCAAAGAAAACGAGGATGACTGGTTCTGAAAAACATTCAGTTTTTTTCCATATTTATGTCATTAACAGCAACGCAAATTATTTATAAAATTCCAGTTTACTGATATGTTGGGATGCTTCTTCAGGGGAAGAGCTGCATCAACTGTAAGTCAGAGTGTGAGTGTCCTTGATCTCTCTAGCAAGGAAAAGTCAAGCAAGCCTCCAAGAAGGCTCTCAATTCCAGCCAAGTCAACTGTTAGCCCTGTTCCGAAAACTGTTGGTGATATTACGCCAATCTCGGAGGCTAGCGCAAGAAGTTCTGTTCGTATTTGTGGGAAAAATGGCACATCGGTTTCTGATGTTCCGAAGTCATCCAACAGAAAGAAGTTCAGTATTCTGTTATCAGCATCGTATTGGCTATCACAGATTAAGCTCTCAGAATGCGCTGCTAAGCACACAATTTCACTTGGTTTCTTCAAACTTGCTTTAGAGGCTGGATGTGAGGTTTGACAAATCATATTTCTCCTTAATTATTTGCAGAAAATGCCATATAGCTGAGATAAATATTTTTGCCTCGAGGTTTAGAAGAATAATTTTTCATATAATGTACCTGTTGGATGCGTACAGGTTTGCAATCCAAACAGTTTACTCCTGTTCCCATCTTACGGGAATACTTAAAATTACTAAAAGATCTGGATCATTTTGCAGACCACTGTTTGCTGAGATTGGTATAATGTAGTGCTTTTTCCGACAAGGTTAAACAAATAAACAATATAGATATAGTGTTTGTTATTCATGACTTCATTGCAAACCAGAGTTTTTGTCTGATTGACCATTCATTGTCTGAGACTAGGACATTGGAAACAGTTTTATTCATCAATTACACATTCTATTTTCCATGAAATTATTGGGATGTACCTGACCTGTAACTTGCAATGAAGTGAGTTCGACAAGAGAAAAACAAGTTGGAAAAAATAACTTGACTTGGAGTCTTGGACAAAGAAAAAGAAGCGACTTAATGGTAAAAATTAGCTTACACCCTTTGGAGTAGCGTATGTCCTTTGGAGGGACGCTAGTCCTTTTGATTGTGCAGCTTCTGCAGGATTTAGATGAAACTACTGTTGCTTGTTTGGCAACAGCAACTACATTCACACTCGAAATTGGTGATGATCTATGAATGTTCATTTCTCGTGCCGTTAGAGTGTTGATATTGACTTTTTTTTCTTCTTTCTTTCTTTTTTCCTTCTTTTAGTCTATTCAAAGAATGAGGGATGAGCTAAAATCCTATGCACAGCGACATAACTTAGCTGAGCTTGGAGAACCTGTGAAAGAATTGTTTGAAAGCTACGGTATTTCAGAAAACTATCAGCAGTTGCAAGTCTCTGAAATCTGTTCCCATGCACCTGAAGAGGGAACACGGTCATCTGATGATGACGTACACAGCTCTTCTTCTGGTACCAGAACTAGGAAACTGAAACCAAAGTCTTTGAGTACTACTAATAATGCTACTCAAGTTTCCCAAGCCAAAGAATCGGCCAAGGATACTCGAATAGATAAACCAGGAACGAGGACCAGAGGATCATGGAATAGGAATTCTGCGGATGCAAAATCTGGTTTGATAACTGCAGGGCGTAACGCATCAAAGAAATCCCAGAAGCCCACTAAACAAGAATCTGATGATAAGAATAAGAGGCAAGGAGAGCAAGCAGCTCGTGAACAAGGTAATCCCTTAAGTGTGTATGTAGCTAATTTCATAGCACATTTTTGCATATGCAGTGTCGTAAATTGATGGGTTTATCTTTTGTAGATTCAGCCAACCCTTGTCAAGCAAATGAAGCACTCCAAGAAAACAAGGAAAATATGGTAAAGTCTAATTTCTGAGATAGTTATGGAATTATATCGCGAGCATCTTCTGCAAGATTGTGTCAATTGATCGGAGCAATTTTTTTTCTCTCTCTGGTCAACGAACAGTTTTAAGCTTCTTCGATTTTTTGAACAAAAACCTGGCTTGTTAAATTGTTCTTATTTGGGTGACTAAGATATGTGTTTGGTAGAGGATTTAGTCTTTTGTAATTGATTCTCAACACAACCCCAAGTACGTTTCTATAGTGGTGCCAGAAGATGCCACTAACAAAACAAATACTAACCTAACTAGTTGTCACAAACATGTAAATTTTAACTTACTTTGGTCTCTGTATAATTATATGATATAATTAAACCCGTTTATATATTTCCCTTCATAGTTATCATTTGTACTTTTTATTGTTGTAGAATGCTCCTCAGGTGGAAGAGATCAGTTTGACTGAAGTCTAGACTGAATCCTGCGCCAAGCATGCTGAACTATCCAATTCTCATGTTCTTATTCGATTGTTTTCGATGTTCTTTGTGAAGGTTTTTAGTTTTTCAGGTATAGATCGGACTATTTGGAAATGCTTTTGTGTGTTTTCCCTTGTGTTTGCTAATTGTATTGAAATTGTTTTCGCCTGATTCGGGAATTATTCCGGGCTTGATATTTGTGCATAAGGTATGATATGGTTTTTATCTTTTGGTTGTATTATGATGCCGTCTTGGTCCTGAAAGAGAGTTTTCATTCGAGCTGTTTATATTTCCTGTCAAAATTTTCTGTTTGGTTATTGTGGTCTACAGGAATGCTATCAGTTGTTGTGAGAGATTAGAAGTTCTAACTTAGAACCCATTCACTGGTTTCCACTCTAGCTAGATGGTGATTTTGTAATGTGTGATTACATGCTCTGATTCAGTCCAAATATCTTTCGGTCCCCGTATGGGATAACACAAGCTGTCACCAGTTACCAATACCGATCTTGAGCTGATTTTTTTGTGGGGGACCAAAAATTGATCGAGATGATACAAGCCCTCACCGATATCCCCTTTCCGGGCCATCTTTTATCTTTCTTTGTCAATAGTATTTTTGTAGTGTGGAGTCTTGAATACCCAGAAAGATGTGTTCCCAGTAGAACAAACTTCTTGTCAATCATCAGGGATTCAAGGCCCCAGAACAGTTCCATGGCCTTTTCAATTTCAGTTTCCGTATTCACTATCAACCCCAACATTCTGAGAGAGCCTCATCAATTGAGAGGTTGCCCCGAACCAACAAACTGCTCGTAGCTAGGCTTCAATCAAGAAAATCGAAGTGGGTTCCTTGTTTGTTTGTTTGTGCCTTGTTGATCCTCCTGTGGGCTTCAAGCACTGTAATCTCCCCCTTCTGGAATTTGTAAGGGATTTGTGCTAGAAATGAAAAAAAATGTAGGAAAATTATGAAATTTCCTTAGTAAATCCCCTATACAAATTCATGATCCAATCATTGCCTTAGATATCTTCAAGTGGAACATAGTTCCTACTGTAGTAAAAAATGCAACAAAATAATAAAAGGCACTTTGGAAATTTCATAACTCTCGATTCTTTTCTCCTGTGGATCATTCTAAAAACAGACAGCTACCTCAATCCCTCAAAGAACACAACAGAAAATGCTGAAAAATTTCACTGCTACCCTTGGGGTGCCAGTCCTAAAGTACGTTAACTGGATTTTCGCCAAGCAGTCGAGGGGGTGCTTGGTCCATAATTAGGCGTCAAATTCTGGTTGGAATTCTCTGTCTCGATAGGTGTTCCGATGGTTGTAACATTGAATATGCACAGCGCGCTACCTTCATGACGTTATCAGCAGATTTTATGGTTGCTTAAATGCCAATTGGCATCAGTTGAGTGGGTAATTGATTCATACTTCTCCCACACGGTCTCCCCCTTTCTTCTCCCGCTTGCACTGGCTCTTTAAACCCCTTTCTACATCCATGAAACAAACAGATTATGTTAAACGAAATCCAATGACTTCGTTAAAAAAAACAGCAATTCATACTTACTTTGATTCTCAATGCCACAGAACTTTTTTTGTCCCGCGCTAAAAAGCCTGGAGGTTTGATCGCCACCTCTCCCAGGACCGTAATGATTATCCCTGCCTGATGGATCTCCTCCCAACTCCCTTGATTAAATGACCTAATTTACCCTTCATAATAACTTCGAACTACCTGTGGATTTGGCTGAATGCTTCCAGTTCTTCAAATAAAAACTGGAATAGTCGCATAATCCTTCAATAAGACTTTCTGCCAAGCTCATCACTAAAGAATGGTGGCTTGACTCTTTGGAATTAGAGAAGAACTTCTTTGCGTGGGTGGCGTACATACAAGGCTGAGGAGGTGGACTGGAATTGCCCAGAGCACAGAATGTAGATCCCGCTCTCAATACTCGCTCTGTGCTTGCGCTCTAATTCTTGCTCTCACGAATTTCACTAGTTGGAGATGTTTTTGAAAGACACTTTCCTGCTAGCGCACATGCATTATGTGACTTAGCACAAAATCAACTAAATTTGAACAAATATGAGGAAAACTAAAACAGAATCAGTAGTATAAATCGCAACCCAAGAACCAATTTCATTTCGTGTGCAAGAAACACACAAGGTATTGAGAATCATATGCAATTGATCATTACCATCCCAAAGGTAATTTCCAATAAAAAAACTGTGGTAGCACAAGATTATAATTTGTATATTCTGATGAACAGTGAGACTCACAAGTAGATACATGTACAAAAAGTCAGTCCATACCAATAGTATCACCAATTGGTTTTCGTATGCAATTCTTTTTCAAAACCAGTTTGAAGATTGTAATCTGCGAGTGTCCTCTGTACAAAACTATCTGGCAATATGTTGTCTCCCAGCATACGGTTATATACCATCGTGGCATCCGCTAACCTTCCAACCTCACAGTAACCCCGGATCAAAATGCCATATGCTACCACATCAGGTAATAAACCCTGGTTTAAAGCACAATCGAATATATTAGAAGCTTCCTCCACAAGTCCCCTTTTGCATAGACCATCAATCAAGATGCTGTAACTCACAATATTTGGAGAGACATTCTGCCGTAGCATCTCCTCATGAAGGTCAAAAGCATTTTCCATACAATAGGATTTGAAGTGGCCATCAATCAAACAACTGTAAGTGACTACATTGGGTTCCGGACCTTTTTCAATCATTGTGGAGAATAACAACATGGCGTCATCCATTCGTCCTTCTTTACAGAAAGCATCAATAAGAATGGTGAAAGTTATGGCAGTGGGTTGGATCAAGCCGCGTTTCAGCTCTTCATAAAGTTGAACAGCCATGCTCAACATTTTCCAAGAGGAGTAGCCACAAATCATTGTGTTGTATGTCACAATATTTGGTTGTGGCCCACAGTCATGAACCTTCTTGAAAAGTTCCAATGCATTTTTCAACCGACCTTCCTTGAAAAACATGTTAATGAGAACATTGTAAATGGTAATGTCAGGATTTACTCCATTTTTTAGCATCAGCTCAAAAATCTGGAGCGCGACTTTTGGATTCTTTTGTTTACAGAATCCATCAATGAGAGCACAATATGCGACAAGGTCCAGAGAAAAACCCCTCTTCAGCATTTGGAAAAAAAGAATTAATGCCTCAAGTGGCCTCCCTTTCTCCGCGGTCCCTTTAATGAGCACAGTATAAGTTACTAAGTCGGGAATTATGGTGTACATACCCATATGGACGTATAGCTTCACAGCCTCCTTTATTTGATTCAATCTACACCAACCATCAATTAAGCTGTTAAAAATAAACACATTTGGTCTCAAACCTCTCTTCACAGCCCCATAGAAGAATTTAAGAGCATCAACCATCTGCCCTTGTTTGCTAAGAGCACTTACAAGCACACCATAAACAATAACATCGGGAATATGGCCCTTATTTACCATATCCTCGTACAAGTCAAATCCATCTTCCAAATTTCCCTGTTTGCAGAAGCCATCAATGAGACTACTATAAGTGCAAACAGACGGCTCAATTCCTTGTTTCATAATCTGACCAAATAAACCACAAGCTTCAAGAAGTCGACCCTTTTGACACAAGCCGTTTATGAGAATGCCATATGTGACTATGGTCGGCATGATTCCTTCTTTCAGCATTCTATTGTATATTTCAATGCCCTTCTCTAAATGTCCAATTCTCACATGTGCATTGACAACTGAGCTGAAAATCACCACATCCAATTTGATGCCTCTGTCCTGAGCTGCCAAGAGAAGACGATGTCCCTCCTCCAACTTCCCCACCCTAAAGAGCCCATCAATGAGAATGCTATAAACGATTAGATCAGGAGCTATACCCATCGTTATCATGACCTCATAAAGATCAAATGCCTCCTCCATTTGCGAATCCTGACAATACCAGTTAATCAGCGTGCTAAATGTCACCAAACTTGGCTTTGGACCAACCTTCACTATCAAGGAAAAGTACTTAGAAGCAACTACTATAGAATTACCTTTACAAAGACGTTTTATAACCTTATTACAAGTAACAATATCAATAAAAAATCCTCTCTCAATCATCGCGCTATGAAAACAGAAGCCCATTTCAACCTCATCCTTCAAGAAGAAACCATTCATTACAAAATCATACACATTAATACACAGGCTCTGCTCTTCCCTCAACCCATTACCCATTTTTCCATACACGTCCAAAATGTCGTCAATCTGCTTCAAATCCACCAAAGAACTTAACAATGTTGATAACGCATATGGCGATACTGGGATACCCGACTCAGACATTCTAACAAATATCTCAACCGACCGATCAACCATCTGAACTCTACAATAATTCCCGACTAAGAAGCTATACACTGTACTAGGATTCGAGCCATAACTCTTGAAACCCCTTTCCAACAAAGAGAAAGCATCTAAATTCCCAAACTTTCCAACCATTTTGTCAAAAACCCATCTAGCAGAATCAAACATTCTCTTGCTGAGCAACACATGGGCAAGCCCACAAAAGGATTCAAAAGAGTGGTTCAACCCTACGAAATTCTCAGACCATTCAAAAAACCTGATTGCTGAACTGGGTTTGGAGCGGAGGCGAAAAAGAATTGGTTCCACGTGGTGGGGTCGTAATTCGGAGAGGGTTTTGGGGTTTAAGAGCTTGAGGTTTTCTTGGTGAAAAGCTCTTGTGATTTGGTCCACTACTAGGGTTTTTGAGAGTGAAGAGTATTGACTAATAGAAGAAAATGCGAATAAGGGAGAGGCTGAGAAGGGTTTGAGGAGCAGTGGGAGTACCTTTCTGGATGATGCAGAAGTAGAAGCGAGCATCACCGCCATTTGCTTGGATTTTGACCGTTGGAAGTTCCATTTATTGGAAGCTTTCACGGATGCCCGGAGGTTATTGCCGCCTCTGCTTGGATGCCCGGAAAAGGTAAGGTCATGTTTATGTTGTGGCGGCGAAAGAAACTTGTTTCGACCCGGGTGCAACCCGGTATTAACCGGGCTATAAGTTCTCCTAAACTTGAAAGAAAATTAAGTTATTTTGTCATTATTTGAATTTTTTTTATATTTGTTAATTTTGGCATTAATTTTTATAAATTATTGATTCGTCTCGATGAGATAAATCGAAAAAGTAATTTTTATTTTTACTTTCACCCAAATATTTTGAGAAATAACCATTTTTGAGCAAAATAAGTTTAATAAGTTGACTTATTTTGCTAAAAATTGGTTTTTTTCCAAAATACTTGGATAAAAGTAAAAAAAATTTACTTTTTCGATTCCTGTCTTGACCAATAATTCACAAAAGTTGGGCGCAAAACTAACAAATGCAAAAAAAAATTTAAATAAGGACAAAATAACTTAATTTTTTTTTTAAAGTTTAGGAGAATTAGGATCAAGTCTACCCTTTTTTTTTTTATCAAAATATTACTCCATCCATCCAAATTTGTTTGTCCAACCTAAAAAATCTAACATTTTAAGGAAATACAATGATTACACCTAAAGAAATGGCAAAAAATAAAAGTCAATTCAATAAGAAGTCATATAGACAAACATTTGGAACATGAAAATGTCCGAAAAAAACGAATGGACAGTTAAAAGTTGAAAAGTGGACAAACAAATTGGGATAGAGGCAGTAAGATAAATGACACTTGGAACATGAAAATGTCCGAAAAAAACGAATGGTCCGAAAAAACGAATGGTCCAGATTCACAGTCGTTCCTTTCATGGACATTTTCATGTACCGAGTGTTATGTATTGTACTCCTCATTTTTCTTAGATAATTGATTTTCACACCCCTTTTTTATAAATACACTCCCTTTTTTTGTCCTCATGTGATGAGAATTTATAAAACTAATCTTTTATTTGGATATTGTCTTTACAGAAAACAACCCCCGTTAGCAATTTCCGTTATTAATTTAATGGAATTTGACCCCAAAAAAAGGGTCTATTTGAATAACAAAAGAAAGATGCATGTAGAGTGGAGTGCAATTGGTGCCTTCCTTGTACTTTCATGTACATGAGCAGTGTTCGATTCCTGCAAGTACCCATCACCCTCCCCAAGTCCCCTAGGATAGAATAGATTAGAATTAACTAATGATAAAAAAATAAAAAAAATAACAAAAGATAATTATGGAATTAAAATTTATTTTTTTTAAATTTTGAAAGTCTATTAGACATTGAGTTTAAAATTTAGGGGTATTTTGAATTTTTTTCCACTTAGAATGACAACGTTGTAAATTCACATCACGAGAAGATAAAAAGAGCGTGTGGTTATTAAAAAAGGTAGTTTGAAAATCACGACTCATCTTTTATGGAATCAAGTCGACTGAATACTTGGAACTCGATGAAAACAATACTTGGAACTTGATGAAAATAACATTGTCAATGTGAGTGTGGCACTCCTTATTTAAAATAGATTTCACCCCTACTTACGGTTTAAATTTAACGTATGTCTTCCAACACTGATCGTCGTAAATATTTGATTTAAGATTATAGTAGTACAAAACAAAAATAACCAAACATTTGCAATAATAGGGAACGAGTATCACGTTTGACCCAAATTTTATCCTCACATTATCAAAGAGCATTCTTTATCTTTTCTTTTTTTGGGTAAGTTCGAGCACTCTTTTTTTTCCTCAATCTTATCCTGTATAACCAAGAACACATGCTTATCAGCTTATATTACCCAGTCCACCCCATTTTGTAGTATCAATCCTTATCCCATTCTATAACTTCGCATAACATAAACGAGTTCTTCATACCCTTCGTGTAGCCGTTCAAAAAAATACCCTTCGTGTAGCTCAACCATATGATCAATGATTCAATCAAAATCACACATTTTTCCTAGACGTATTTAATTCTCCACCTTTGATGGACTAAGGTACACAAAAAGTAACAACCCCCCACCACAGGGGATAAAGAATTCTCCAAGTAACGAACTTATTGGGAAGTGAAATGGCAGCACTTCAGTCTCAGAAGAAAGAGAAAGAGAGGGATCCCAACCTTAGCCCTTCACTGATTGAAAATTCTTAAATCAAGAAAAAGTTTACTGGGTTTTGATCAAATTCCATTTGAAAAGTATGTATAGATTAAGAGTTTGCAGAGAGATGAGAGCCGTTGCTCCGCGAAAGGCTTTGAACTGGTTCAATTCATCAAGGTACTGTCTTTTCCACATAATCCTAGGGTTTGAATTTATAGGGCCTCTGGAATTCGATAAAATAGTTCTGAGTTTTGGTGATTTGGGCTGTCGTTTCTCAATCCCAGTTTTCTGATGTGGGCTTCATTTTGATTCTTTCAGCTTTCATTGTGATGCTGTGAGGTAGTTTGTTAATCTTAGTTTATGTGATTTGATCTAGTTTTCTGGTCTTCTTTCCGTTTTATTTGGAAGGTTCAGAGTCAGTCATGTTTGGTTGTACAAGTATACTTTTGTTATTTGGTTTAAGAGCTTATCAGCCAAATGATGCTTAACATAATGTACTCCCTCATATAGAGTGGAATTGTGGGATAGGAGTACGGGTGTCCAGTATCGTTATTGTGGACGTTTAATTAACAACTGGGGCTTGCTAGACCTAAGACTTTCATAAGACTTTCACATGAGAGATTATGGGATAGTCTCGATGTACCTGGGATAGACGAGGCAAAACCCTGGACTTGGGCCAAAAAAAAAAAAAGACAGAAAGAAAACCCTTAATTGTTGGCAGGAGGTTATTTTTAAGCTCGTACTGTGGCTGGGCTATAGTCTGTTGTATTGTTTTTGGTCTATTGCCCGTTTATGTACTATGCTTAACTTTGGCTTCAAACATGTAATCCTGCATAATTTTTTTTTGATCGGCTGCAGTCCTGCATAGTTGCAGTTATGCTACCACAGAAGTTAATCTGCATTGTGGAACTGTTGGGCACTCGTTTTTTGTCAACTATTTGGCTTACTAAGCGGGAGAGAGCTTAGTATGTGAAACACCATAACCTAGTGATGCGAAGAGAGAGCTTAATACATAAAGGAATGTGCCTAATTGGAGTTCTCATGTTGGTTCTTTCATACTATAAGATTATAAATGTTGGCATGTAGTTCTTACTGTGATTTTTGGCTTTTAGTATTGAGGTTTTTGCAATTAAATTTCACTCCCCTTTTCATACGAAATGCAGATCCATTAATTCATTATCGTTTGCCACTGTAAATGCGGAAGAGGTTTCAGGTTCCCAACCTGCTGAAGTACACAACTTGGGTATTTACTGCAACTTGATTAGCATGTTTATTCATTTTAGTAAGTTAAAGCACAAAAAAAATAGGGGAGGGGGTGGGGAAAGAACAACAAGTTTGTTATGGTATTCAGTTTAGTAGCTTATGATGACACTGGGATAAGGTTTGCTTGACTTTAGTTGTTCAGTTGTTTAGTTAGGTTGTCCTTCCCAGAAGCACAGCTCTAACTTTGTAGCACCTTTACTATCAAATTCTAAATTAACCTGGTTGTCACCATTTTTAGTGCAGGGAAAATGGACAGGATCCTCAAACATGTATACAATTCCGGATCCTTTAAATGGCGAGTTATTCATTAAAGTTACTGAAACGGATGAAACATGCATCCGGGTTTGTAATCAATCTTCCTCTTCTCTCTCAAATGAAAACGATTAAAATTACATCTCATTCTCGCACATCTACACACACAAAATCTGAATTGTTGTCTGCTTAGGCAGCCATTCGTGGAGAGCTTATCCAAGTGCCCCAAACATGGTCTACACAATCCATTCAAATCACCAGAGAGGTTTGTATTACTGGTTCCTCTCGTTCCTTTTCCAAATAGTTCCTTTTTTTATTTTGCTATTTTGTTTCTTGGAAGTGGACACTCTCATGAGTTCTGTATTGGTAATTTAAGATTTTTTACTCCTTATAAAATAAAAGTTTTGCTATGAGAAGCCCTGTTACTTGAGAAACAGGAAAAACTCATAAAGAAAAAAATTCAAATTGTTCAGGTATCTGATGCTTGGAGACGTATCTATGAAGGCAGCTCAAATGCTTTCCGTGCCAAAGGTAATATTTTGAAGGAAAAAGGAAGGTCCCCTTTCTTGTCGTTCTTTTCTGGTTCTCATGAGTGCAGACCATTCCTTTGTGCTGTAATTTACCTATTGTGTGCATTTTTCAGGTTTCAGAGTTCTTCAGTAGGTTGATACAAAGAGTCTCTCCAAAGAGCTACCAACAGGCTTTTGGTGAAGTTTATGTTACGCGAAAATTTCTAGAAAATTTCTGTGGTGATCAGGTACTGGGGGATCCATCTAAGCATCAGTTATGGAGAAATTTTCTCCTTCCAGAATTCATGCAATGCTATACAGCAGCCTGTAACTTGTTTTATGCTTTTTGCCGATAAAAAAAAAAAAAAAAAACCTTGTTTTATGCTTATTCAGATGCTCAAGTTATTAATCAATTTTCTTCCTATGTTTTCCTGCATCAAATTCCAAGACGGTCATGAGTTTTTCTCTGCTCTTCTTTTGTCATCTCAAACTCAAATTTGAATAAAAATCAAATTACATATTTTTAGCATTTCATCCTCTCACTCTGTATGTCTATCAGGTTCGTTTCCTGGCTCGATCTTTTGCGGTACCTGGGAATCATCTTGGGCAACAAAGTCATGGTTTTCGTTGGCCTTATGGTCCGGTAAGACTTTATTTCGAGACTACCTATCTCCTATGCTAACTTGCATGCACAAGCAATTAGGATGATGTTGTCATAAATTAGTTAGAGGATCTTTTGTGAAAGATTGGGAAAAGATCATCATAGGTAGGGAAACATTAGACCTTATAAGTAAAAATAGTTTTTAATCTGTTCGTAACAGTTAACGAGCAACAAAGGACACATATTCCGGTACAAAAGGTTAGAATGTGATGTCTATATGGGGATTGGTTACAATGTTCTTCTAAAATAATGAGAACTACTTCTAGCATAAGTAATTCTTGGAGTACATGGCTAGGAGAGAAGTATATTGGGCACAGAATATGACAACAATGAAGTAGATAAACCAGATCTTTTACCTGTAAAATCATTGCCTTATATGTACACTTTCAATGAAAATTTAGATTTTACATTCGGACGAGGATGTCAAGATGCTTGTTTCATCATTTATGGTGTTTACTTCGGCCAAGTTTCAGTTTTGCTACTATACATCAGCATGTACAGAAATTTTCATAAAATCTCCCTTTACATGTCCTTGTTTGTAGTGGAAAAAATTCTTGTTTGCACAGTACTAGATTGTTATGATGACAGGCATTTTCATTTACCAGGTGAAAATTTAAAAAGTTGTTGTGCAGGTGGCAATAATTACACCATTCAATTTTCCTCTAGAGATTCCTGTTCTTCAGTTGATGGGTGCCTTATATATGGGAAACAAACCCATTCTTAAAGTTGATAGCAAGGTGAGCTCTTGTGGGATCTTTTAAATACTCTGAAAAAATAAAATTTATTTCGTTGATGCTTTTATTTAGTTCATGTGCCCAGGATAAGAAAAATTGTAAGGTGACAATGATCACGAGGGAATTAGTACAAACGTTCAGCACAATGATAATCTAACCAATGGACTTCAGTCAATTTGGTTGCTAGAATTTCTAGCTGCTCTGACTGCTGATTAAATTTTTTGCTTTTGTTTTATTTATTACTTTCTCTTTTTGAGAATTTTAGTTTTGTTTCCAAGTTTTACTTCTCTTCTATTTCCTCTGTACATCTAGCATTTTTACCTACCATGTTTCTTAGGTATGCATTGTTATGGAACAAATGCTGCGGTTGCTACATGATTGTGGGTTACCTGTGGAGGATGTTGACTTCATTAATGCTGATGGGAGGACAATGAACAAGCTATTGTTGGAGGTTGGTTTTCACAAAACCGATAGCTTATTGGATATCCCAATTTTATGTTTATCCTTCGCACTAAATTACTGCCACCTTTGTGCTATTAAAAAATATCACAATTTTTTTTTTGTCAATCCGTAACGGACTCGAAAATTGGGCATAGCTCCCCCAACTTATATAGCCACATCCTGCATGGTTTCTCATGTGATCAAACTTCTAACACCCTATTAACATGTTTGTAAATTGTATGAATAGGTTGTGGTTTAGGAATGATGATTGTTTTTTATTATTTGTTAAGTAAACTACTGTTGGTTAATCAGTGGACCTTGGGGGATAATGTGGAGACTGGAAGTACCATATCGGAAAATAACAATAGGATCTAGCTTTAGCTGTAAATATTCCGCAGTTGATTATATGGTTATGTTTGCTTCAAGGACATTGTAAAGAAGAGGATGTTTCTTGCTTTTGCGCCATTTTTTGCCAGCTAACTTTCTGATTCAAAACAATGTAATATGTAGATTTGTGCTATTAGCAGATAAATCTTCTGATATGTTGATGGAATAATCAGGCAAATCCACGCATGACTCTCTTTACTGGTAGCTCACGAGTGGCAGAAAAGTTGGCTGTTGACTTAAAGGGCCGTGTTAAATTGGAAGATGCTGGATTCGATTGGAAGATCTTGGGGCCTGATGTCGAGGAGGTTTTTGCTCAAAATTTTCAACCTCCACATTTTATGATCCCCATATATAAAGAACCTGAGTTTTTGGCATTGTTTTTGATTAATCCTTTTGGGTTCCAAATGGAAGGTGGATTATGTTGCATGGGTGTGTGACCAAGATGCATATGCATGTAGTGGTCAAAAGTGCTCGGCTCAATCAATGCTGTTTATGCATGAGGTAAGCTGCTTCATTCTTGTGTCTCTATGTTCAGTTTAGTGTGCTTGTCTTCTGAAGGTTAAATCAGTAAATATCTATATTTTTGCAGAAGACTATTCTAAATTCGTGCAGATTTAAATGTATCATAATCTTATGGGTCATGGACATGGATGCTTACTTTATGTGCTTTATCTAATACAGAACTGGTCTAAGAGTACACTGTTACATCAAATGAATGATCTTGCTACAAGAAGGAAATTGGAGGATTTAACTGTCGGCCCCGTTCTGACAGTAAGCATGCACACTTTCTGATATTTATTGTAAATCATCTCTCTTAATTGCTCCTCAATACATAGCTCAATGTAGTTCGTGACAAGGTTAGACTAATTGGTTAAGCGTTTATCGACTAATGGGTAGCATAGAAAGCATAAGTGGTCTAAATCAAATGCAGAGTAGTAAGAAGTAAGAACTACATTGATTCGGATACTGGAGTAAAAGCGCTTGATGGATATAATTGTTTTGAAACTGACTTGTTCTCATTTAATTGAACATGGAGTATTATATTCCTTACTGAAGGTGAACCTATTCTGGTTAGCTCGTTTGCCAAAATTACCAGTAGGATTTTAATCTTATGAAACATTTCCTTTATCGATACTGGATTCATATACTCCTACCGACTTAGGATTTCTCTGTTGTTGTCACAGTTTACAACAGAAGCAATGTTAGAGCACGTGAATAAATTGCTTCAGATATCAGGATCAAAGCTACTCTTTGGCGGCGAAGCTTTAGAAAAGCATTCTATTCCTCCAATATACGGTGCGATAAAGCCAACTGCTGTCTTTGTCCCACTGGAAGAAATATTGAAGGAAAGCAATTTTGAACTTGTAACAAAAGAGATTTTTGGACCATTCCAGGTAAACATTGGGATTACACAGCTGTCATTTCCAGTATTGAATTCAAAATTTGTTTCATGTGTACATCAAAGAAGGAAAAAAGGAAAAATTCTATTTGTTGAGTTGTTATGTGTTGGCTCTTAAATACCA
>BPLS01027411.1:9240-30635 GCA_019656275.1 Rhododendron kiyosumense
GTATATATCAATAAATATATGTACATATGTAGGGCCAGCCCTAGGCAGGAATCTAGAAAGCCACCACTCCATGCCCAAAAGAATGTTAAAAAGAAAGGCCCCTAAAAGGGGCGGCTCCAGGATCTAGGCTGCGAATCTTATTCGGCTCAGTTTATATTGTCTTGTTGAAATATAATGTGTAGTAATTTCACAAACTTACTGAAACTGTCGTTTAGTACCACTTCATGCCCAAAAGAATGTTAAAAAGAAAGGCCCCCCTAAACAAGGGCGGCTCCAGGATTTAGGCTGCGAATCTTATTCGGGTTCGGCTTATTTTGTCTTGTTGGAATATAACGTTTAGTAATTTCACAAACTTATTGAAAACTGTCTTTTAGTTTGGCTTCATACAATACTAAAGAAAACTAAGTTACATATATATGGAAAACATACGTATGTGTATTTTTTGAACCCAGGGGTTCGCTTGTACGCCGAGCCGCCCTGCCTCTAAATTTATAGCAATCCTACGTCTTTGCTGAATGAATTCAGTCATGGTGTGTGGACTAGAAATCCCCTTACTCCTTTGTTTATTTACTAGACCCCGAACACGTTTTTGTTAAAGCTATCTAAATTACCATTAAGAAAAACAATGAACAGATAAGAGTTAGACAACCAGAGAGAGAGAGAGGTACCTCTGCTTGGCCTTAGTTCGATTTGAGACGGCGGGAGAGAGAGGCAGTGTTTCGAAGAGAGAGAGAGAGAGAGAGAGGTATATAACTCTGTTCGGCAGTTCTGTCCGCTAGTACTCCGTAGTAGGAGTAGTTCGATTTTAAAAAGAGATTGGGTGAACTTTACAAACACCCCCCTTGATTTCAAAATAATTACACTGTGCGCCCTCAATTCCTTGAAATCACTCTTTGTTCACGTACACGTACTTTTTTCTATTGTCTGGACCAAGGTTGTGAATACAGCACCGGTTACGATACCGTCTGTGTTGGTATGATACATACCTGAATTGAAGTAATTTTGGGTACCGTAATTTATTATACTAACACGAAAAATATATCTATAAAAAAGAGTTACTTTTATACAATAAATATCCAATTATAAGGCTTTCGATCCTCTGTCCGAAATGCCTGACGCACACCCAAAATGTTGACATGTGTATTTATGGACTCTTGTCGGCGTTTTGGGTGTAGTTTGTATTTATGGACATGTGTCCCTCCCTCTCTTACTCATTTGATTCACCGGTGCGAAAAGCTGAGGTAGCCGAAATGACTTGGAAAATTATTTGTTTTTTTTTACAAAGCGAAACTTGAAGTTGTAAGCACCAAATTTCCTGTCAAAAGGTATATATTACTCCGTAGATGGTATAGTACGATATTCAAAATTTTGATTTGGAAAAATTTAGTCTATTGACTAGCAAAAATACATCATCAAAAAATAGTACATTATGCACCACTTCTATGAGAGATTATTCAGTGCTTTGGGGCACTACCGCGTGTTTTCTACTCTATTTAACTGTATCATTTTTTTAAAGCAGTTTAATGTTGTAGTATCAAAAACACACTTAATTATGAAAAATTAAGACCATATTTCAAGTAAAAAAGTCTTAATGTTTAAAGTAAGATTAAAAAAACAAAGATCTAATTTTTACAGTTACATAAAGGCCCCACTTTGTAAACTAAGAGAAATCGCTCTATAGTTTCTAACTTTCAATTAAAGATACCCATCAAAAACAAATAGCAAATTCTTCTTTTGAATCACAAAACTGTAATTTTTTTGCAATCTAAGATGTAAGTTATTGATAATCTTAAAGGGTTTTTTTTTTTTTTTTTTTTTGGCTGACTATCGGAAATTGCGTTCATCAAAGTCATACGGCGGACACCGAGATATCGTTATTAAAATTGGATAAAGATAACAGTTCTCGTGACAAACATGCAACACAAAAATAGAAGCAAGTAAGTCTAGGGTAAGAATTAGAACCATGTGTGGTGTGTGTAGTGACCACTCTTCTATCCCCAAGACTATCAACAGAAGGAAAATCGCCAAAAGGTTGACTGCCACCTCCTCTAACTAGACTGGGAATAAAATCAACTACGGCTTTTGCTGCGACAGCATGGGCTGGCTGAAACACCTAGTAGGAGAACCGGTGAGATCCTACAAAAAGTCAAATTAGATATCTCCCTAGAAAGGTGCCGCAACCAAACATCATCTGCAGCAAATTAGACCAATCCTTATTAATAATCTGTATAAATAGTAAGAAACCGAGCATGTGGTATTCAAATTGTGCCATGTAGTATTTGCCAAAACGATCACAATTCACAATGTGCATCGTACAAAATAGAAGATAAAGTGTTCCCAATCACGCGATGTAATTGCAATGACACATAAAATTACTATCAACTCCTTTGGGAAGTACATGGAATTGGTCTAGTAACAAGAAGTAGCAAAGCTTTGCAACCTCTATTGTAAACTTATTTGTAGGAGCTTCTTGGAAAAAACGAAAGGCAAAATGGAAAAACGGTACAATCAATGTGACGTTGGATATAGAAAAAACCAAACATAGTCACCATCACAATAACCATGACAGATTTGCCAAAAAAGAAAAGGAAAACAAAGGGAGTGATGATAAATAATCCCACCAATTACCCAATTAAATTGCAAATCTTGAAACTTATGCTAACTTTAGGATCTTGAATCAAATAATTAATGACAGCTAACATATGGGGGATATCAAGTCGTATTGTAGATAAAGACTAGGTAGTAGTATAAGTTACCATAGCAATTTAAGGACCAAAGAGTCTTGTTCTGCAACATGACCTGCACATACATTGTGGTTAGAGAAGCTAATATAAGTTTGTGATTGAACTGTAAATAGAACTTAAGAGATATTTTTTACGCCTATATAGTGATCGATCAACCAAAAAAGTTAAGGGAAGTCTAAATTTTGAAAATGATACTCACCGGTAAGATCTAAAGCCTCCTTTGTAGTCTAGCCCAGTTCAATGCAATGGTCACATAGATCCAATCTGTTATGTGGTTCAGGAACATGAAAAATCCATGTCGAGACTGACTATTGAAAACAATAGTGCCAAAAAGTCCCCAAAATCCGATGAAGAAACCAAGCCCCATGGCAAAATAAAATCCTTGAGTAATGGAATTGTCATCATCTTCTTGAATGTTTTTGTCTTTGGCATGAGCAGTATGGGGAGATTCTGTTGTTTCTTCTTCTCCTGGGCACTTGTTGGGAAGTGGAACCCCACAAAGTTCAGGATTGCCAGAATATGCAGAAGCATTAAAGCTTTGGAGTTGTGTGCTTAGTGGGATTTTGCCAGACAAATTGTTACTTGACAGGTTCAAAACGCTTAGAAAATGTAGATGAGCAAGGCTTATAGGAATTTCACTAGAAAGTCTGTTTGTAGACAAGTCAAGAGATTCCAACATCTCCATCCGACCGATCTCTTGGATGATTCTTCCAGTCAAAGCGTTTCTCGAGAGGTTCAAGGAATGCAACCCTGCTAACCTCCCAATTTGTTCAGGAATTTTTCCGGATAATCTATTGCAAGAAAGATCAATGATCTTTAGTAGCCTAAGATTTTTACCGTACTCCAAGTCTTGTCCTTTCCATTGCACAAATGCATTAGCTTCATATGTGCCTTCGCCGGGTGTAAACATCCTAACCTCAGCGCCAACAGATGTAACATATGCTGGGTTAATAGTAAACGTCCTAAAACCAAGAGATGTAACATATGTTGGGTAATTAAGACTTGTCGTGGCATCAGATTTGTTACTTTCCACTAGAGCAGTAAAATTGGAGAAGCACGATGGTATATGTCCTGATAAATGATTCTGGGATAAGTCCAAAATTTGAAGGCGGTTGAGGTTACAAATTTGCCAAGGTATGCTTCCGTTGAACTCATTGGATCGAAGAATAAGGACAATCAAACTTGTCAAGTGTGTCCCTAACCATGCTGGTACTATTCCTGTGAATCTGTTATCTCTTAAGTCAATAATAGTCAGCTTCGTGCATCTCTCAAGAGAAGAAGGCACTTCCCCGGATAGATTGTTACTGCGCAAGTTCAATAGTTCAAGTTGACTTAGCGAGTCAATCGAGCTGGGAATTTCCCCGTAGAGATTATTGTTTGCCAAACTCATGATGGATAGTTCTTTGAAGTTGGACAAACAATCTGGAAGCTCTCCCGATAGTAGGTTACGTGAGAGGTCAAGAAAAAAGAGCCCTTCTCCAGGTATTGAGCATAAGAAAGAAAGCGAGCCTCTAAACTTATTCTTGGAGAGATTCAAAGACACTATATTAGGAGGAACTACTGGTATTGGACCTGTAAAAAGATTATTACTTAAATCTATTCTTGTAGCATACGGAAACTTCAAAGATAGATCAGGTAAGAAGCTGTTAATCTGGTTGTGAGAGAGATTTAGAGAATTTAATCTCGGGGATAGATCCCAGAACCAACTAGGAATATTACCTACAATTCCAGCACTAGAAATATCAAGCACAGAAAAATTGTTTTGAGTTCGAAGCCACTTTGGAAAATGAGGACCCAACTTGCAAGACGACAACTTTATAACATCAAGTTGGAAAGGGGGAACCCTATCAAAACTCACATTAAAAGTTAGTGCATTGTAAGAGAAGTCTAAATGCCGCAAACTGGAGAGATTGGAGAAGTGGGCTTCAGAGATTATGCCTTTTAATGAGTTGAAAGCGCAACTGAAAGACTTAAGCTTGTGAAGCTGTCCAATACTTCTTTCTATAGTCCCATTAAACTGATTGTTTCCAAGAGATAATACTACCAAAGATGGAAACACTGACAGATCAGGGAATGACCCTGAAATTTGATTCACCGACAAATCCAGATAAACAAGACTCGGAAGGTTTCCAATTCTTTTTGGAAAGGACCCACTCAACAGATTATTACCAAGTCTCAATTCACTCAACAGAGAAAATCTAGTGAAATCCGGCAATGGACCTTTAAGCCGATTGTAAAATAAACTCAAACTCTCTAATGAATTCTTTGCCCAGACAACTTTTGGAGAAACTCGTGAATCTCTTCCGTTAGATTATTTCCTGACAGATCCAAAGATTGTAGATGACTAGAAATCACAAAGGATTTCGGAAGGCCACCTTCAAGTTTATTGAAAGAAAGATCAAGGACGGATAGGGACACAGAAGAATTAAAACGGAACGGGGATGAAGGAGTGATATTAGGAAGGGAACATCCGGATAAGTGCAACTCTTTGAGGAGACGGAGATTACTGATAGATTGAACCCAACTAGTTGCTTTACTCAGGTCAACCCAAGAAATGTCGAGGTGACTTAGCAAAGAAAGATGAGAAAGCCACTCTAGGTTTTCGATATCCAGCAAAATATTGCGGGCGAGATCAAGATGCCTCAAGTTGGAAAGGTTGCTGAACTGATGAGGAATTGGGCCAACGAAATTATTTCCACTAAGGTCCAAGTACCTCAAATGGTGTAATTCAAGCAATGCAGGGCTAATCTTACCTGAAAGAGGCAAATCCTCATACCTTATTCGAAGAGAATCATTCCAGCCTCTATGAAGATCGAGCATGGTGACGTGACTCGTAGTAGTGTTGTGGTTGCTGCAGTGGACCCCTTTCCATTTGCAGCAGTCTTTAGTAATGCCCCAAGAAGAGAGACCTTCATCATTGGAAAGAGCTTCTTTGAACTTGAGGAGAGCTTGTCTCTCCCTTTCTATGCACCCGATTGTTTCAGCATGATCTCCAACTCTTGAGGAGGAGAGTGCATGGTTCAAGTATGGTAATAACACAAGGAGAAAAACATGGAGTTGAAGAGAGCTTTTGCCCTTGATGATGATCATCTCCGTAAGGGAAATTAACTAAGAACAAGAGGAAGCTGTAAAAACACAAACTAATGAGATTTTGCAGTCTGTGTTTTTCAGTTATGTTAAATCAAGGAATTGTGTCACCAATTTATACACCACAAGTTTTCAAAGAGGTTAAGATCAGGAAAGGAGTCAAGATGTCAATGAGTGTTGCTGTTACGAACTTACAATTGACTAATAAGTTATGATCCATTTTTTTAACTTAAGTTAAATTTGAGAGTTGTCCTGATTTTTTTTTTTTTTTCATATTTGTTAGTTTTGCGCTAAACTTTTGAAGATTATTAATTTGTCTCGACAAGAGGAATTGGAAAAGTAATTTTTTTTTTACTTTTACCCAAATATTTTAAGAAATAGTCACTTTTTAGCAAGTGGTTATTTCTTAAAATGTTTGGATAAAAGTAATTTTTTTTTTTACTTTTTCTATTCCTCTCGTCGAGACGAATCAATAACCTATACAAAACTCTCAAATTTAAATTAAATTATAAAGAGTGGAACTGAGAATATGGCCACGAGTTTCCGTGGCCATACACTACATCGCTCACTACACCATTCACTACATGCCCCAAAACGACGTCGTTTTGGGCGTCGCTAAAAAAACAAAACAAAACAAAACAAAACAAAAGCTCCTGCTTTTCCCCCAAACCAGTCGGTCTACGACTACAAGAGAGAGAGAAGAGAAGAAGAAGACGAGGAGGAGGAGGAGGGGGAGGGGGACACCGCCAACCCAAACCACCGCCGACCACCAACGAAGAAGATGTCTCCACGATCGCCGACCACCATCACCAACGTACGCCGACGAGCTTCGAACCACAATCACTGGTATCGATTTCGAACGCTCAAGAAGGTCTCGACCACCACCACCGCCAACATACGCGGACGAAGGTATCTCTCTCTATCTTGAACGCTGGTTTCAATTGAACTAGGGTTCCAATTTCAATTCGTAAATATTCGGGATTTTTGCAAAAAAAAATTAGGGTTCCAATTTTACTGAAAGACTGAGGTTAAATGGAGCAAAAAAACTGCAACCCACCTACATTCTCACCTCATTGTGTTGAATGGGGACTCTAGTCAATTATCCGTTGTAAATTGATTGCTCAATCAACAATCCGTGGGTATAGTGCACAAGAGTAAATTCCTACGGCCAGATTCTCTTGGTCTTCAGTTTTCTGCAACTATTTAATGTCCTGCTGCAATTACACTTATACCATAATGCGCAAGTTGTGAAATTTACAACGAGAAGGAATGGGTTACTCCTGGAACATGCCTTTGTACAATGTTTAAGGCCCTAGACAGTGTAGCAAGAGCAAATTCTACTTTATTGTTGTCGGACTTGGAAACAATAGATTTAGTTCCAGTTCTATAAGTAATAATCACCTTTTTTTGAGGAGTCGTAGAGGTTTTGTTGCTGCATTTCGGTATTCTTTTTTAGCTATTCCTGGTTCCCCATTTTCGCTCGCATTCCTTCCATTTTCACTGCATCGCTTCAAACGTGAAACACAGCAACCAAATCTGTCCCATTTGCAGAGCAAAGGGGAATGAAATACCCTAGCAGAGTCCCAGTTTCAAGCTTCCATCTGATCGAGGACGAATCACTCCAATATTGGGCACACAATAATACTACAATGACTGTAATTCGCCGCCTACCACCTCCACGTCGTCCCAATTCCCATGTCATCCCACTGTTTCATACCCCGGAGCCAGCCGTCTTCAACGACGATGAATCTCTAGATTGTGACATGGAGCAAGAGAGAGGGAGAGCACAAAGCAACTCCACAACTCCAAAATTCAGTTCCGCTTGGTGTATGGAGCGTCCAACCAAGAAGAGATGCTAGCTACACTTATGATTTTTCCTTTCATTTTGCTTGTAATATAGCTTAGGGTAGACGATGATGATGATGTTCGGCTCATGGCCTTTGCTCCAATTTGACAATGTTTCATGGCTTGTTTAAAAATATACGAGTTTGTACTCCATTTTGGTTGCTGTATTGGATTCAAAGTGGTACATTTTGAGATAATGAGTGGTACATTATGAAATTCAATATCACTATGGTGTCAACTTCTTGAAACTTGTTTTCTTTGTTAGTTCTATTGCTATTGCTACTGACTGAGACTGACTGAGACGCTATGACATCGGGCTAGACTAAAAACAAGGGAAACTAGGTCAAAATTTTCAGAAAATACGGATACGGATACGATACGAATACAACACAATATGTTTGACTAATATAAATTGCATTCATCCAATATAATTCAACACATTGCAACCTTGCAACATTCATAGGTTCAACAAAGTACGTAGTCGTAATGCTAATACTATTACAGATTCATCAATGTCATGACCAATCAAAATAGCAATACATATTCATCATTTTCATAGAACAACTAAGTGAACTACTCTCCATTATTATTCGTTGCATTCATTATATCAATGAAACTTGATTGTCCTTCACATCTATGCGCTTGAGTTTGTAGTAGATTTGGTTGTAGTCCCCCCCAATATTGACCTTGGTCTTCCATAAAACTTGATTGTCCACCCCAAGATTGGTTGCCCACTTGCCCGCAAGAATTGATTGACCTTTCCAATCTTGGTCATTGAAGAAACTTTGAGAACTTGGAAAAGAAGGCCTAAATTGGTTCAAGCTTGTTCTGGTTGGGCAAATAGTTTGGAGTTGTGGAACAGCTTTGTGCTCTCCCTCCCTTGTGCACCATTCAAAGTGGTGTCATGGTACTCCTTGTTCTTGATCTTGGTAGGATTAATTCTTCTAAAAATCTGAAAGTAGATCAACAAGTGATCAACACAAGATCATGCTATAGTTTCTAGAAGCAGATTTTGAAAAACAAAACACAACTTGCAAACAATGAGATTCTGTTCTTATTGGCGATCATGTAGCGTACGTAGCATTCCTGATCAAGTTTATACACTAAAAGAATCAAAAGATAATTAAAATTTTAAAAAACGAAGTGAAATACTTGGCCTTGCTATTAGAGTCTATGATACTTTCTTTGTAATGCTTTAGTCCCTCCATGGCCATCAAAGGTCAAGGACTAGTCTATGATACCTAGCCTCCCCATTCATAGTTCTAGTCACTTGAGACATATAGGCCCCAGAATTGAACAAACGACTTTCATTACCCTCTCACATGCTTCCAGACCTACCTAAGCTCAAAACAGAGTAATTCCCCCTTGGTTCATTAGGATAGTTGGCCGCAAACCCCACTTCAGGACCACTTGAATCAGTGACCTGTCAACTTGCTTCAGTGTTTGAATCAACTACTTCTGAATCCGTGACTTGTCATCACCCAAATGAGAATGAGGCAAACAATTGAAAGCAGCTCTTGTGATATGAGAATTTTAGCGCCAGAGTAAAGAATCAACCTCAAAACAAATAGTTTGGGCAACTTTACATTAATGCAGCTTCAATAAAGGAAGGCACCCACAAAGGTGACACTTTTTTACCCTATAAAAAATGGAACAGGCAATAGAAATATTTATTTACTACGCATATCAAAATAACGCAACAATACAAAATTCACTCAGCATTTGTGCATGTAACCAGTGTGTACCATTTCTACATTGTCTCAGAGGGTTGCCATATTTTGTAGGGAAACCCTATGGAACAAAGTCCACAATCCACATACCATTAATTGGCGTATAACATAAACACTTTCCCAACTAACCACAATATATCATCGTAAAAATAACACAATATTCCATAACTAAATCGCATAACAAATAACCACAAGTTTGTAACGAGCCAGTCATCGCCAAGGTGGAGACCTTTATAACTACAGCGCAAAATCCCATAAATCATAAATAACGCTACTAACAAATCACAAACAATCTCAGTTCAGCTTTCTCCTACCAGCATTGAATGCCAATCACTGAAATTTACAGAACCCAAAAGTAAAATAATGTCATGACTAAAAGGACTTTATGGACTAAAACACATGTAAATTCACAGATTTCTAGCCAGGTCATTCTCCTCACGTACATCACATCAACTAGAATACCATTTAGTGGAAACAACTTGACTAATGCCATTAGCCCCCTAAATTGTTCAACTTCAGTTACTTGCACATTAACTAAAGCACGGAAGCAGTGCCAAAAACTAGATAATTCAAAGCTCCAGACAGTGATCAAGCATTCAAAACACATTAACTCACTAAATTCCAAAACACCAATCCAATTCCAATCCAATTTAGCAAATGAAATAAACAGAACTAGTCCTAAGCTTCTGAATCCAGATTTGATACGAAGGAACCACACAACTGAAGCGAATTATCGAAACCCTAGTGGGACACGAGACGACAATTTAGGGTTTATCGAAGAACCAAACGGAATTCAACAATTGCGATTCGAAAGTCGAATTAATTGAATTTTGCGAAGTTTGAGATGCTCGGAACGTACCGGCATTTTGTCAGGAATGCTACGTAATCTGTTTGGAACCCTAATTTTTTTCAAAAAATCTCTATTCCGGCATGAGAGAGATAGAGAACGAGCATCATGAGAGAGAGAGAGACCTTGGTACGCATTGGTGGTCGTGAGTCGTGAAAACCCGACGATTTCAAATTAGTCCGGTCCTCTCTCTTGCCAGGAGTGGTGTCGCCAGAGGTGGATAAGGAGGGTTCGGTGGTGGTTGGTGGTGGTCGGTTGTGGTGATTCCCAGTTCTCTCTTCCTCTCTCTCTCCCTCTCTCCCTCTCTCCCTTCTGTAGAACGATAGGTTTGGGGATTGGGGGAAACGGGGAACGCAATCTGATTTTGAAATTTCAGATTTATTTTTTTTTTTTTAGGGACACCCCAAAACACACCCCAAAACGATGTCGTTTTGGGGCATGTAGTGGATGGTGCTGTAAATCATGTTGTGTACGTAGCATTCCTGTTTTGTATTTTCTTGTGTTTCCTCCTTAATTTCTTTCTCTCTCCCATTGTTTCTTTTCCCCTCTTTAAAAAAGTATGTTCAGACGGTTAATCATGTGAAAGAAATGCTGACCAATGCGGATGATAAGTTCAGTCTTACGTGTTGAGAACTCTTAGGCCTTGTTTGATAACCTAAATTTAGCACTTAAAACTGAATCAATTAAGTAATAAGTAATTCAGTAGGTTTGATAACGACATTATACATTACTTAACAAATTAAGTGCTACTTAAAATATAGGCTAAAAAGTTGAGAAAAAATAAGTAGCTTTGAACTACTTAATTTTGACTGAATTCTTGTGTACTTGCATTTTAATCACCATGCATACTACCACCACTCCTACAACCACTCCACCACCACCACCACTCCTCTACCACTTCACCACCACTCCTCCACCACCACCACCACTCCCCTATCACTCCATCACCACCAGCACCACCAACACACTGCCACCACCACACCGTCGCCACCACAACCACTATAATGCCACCATTGCACAACTATCACTCCACCCATACCACTCACTGTCACCATTACTCCACCGCCACAACCACCACCATTACACCACCACCACCACCACTCATTGCCACCGTTACATCACCATCACTCTACCACCACTATTACACCACTATCGCTAGCACTCCAACACCACTGCCACCGCTGCCACCACCACTTCATCACCACCAACACACCACTACCGCCACAATCACCATTCCACCATTGTTATAAGTACATTGTGATAATTATTAAATTAAGAGAGAATCGGAACTAAAATTAATTTCTCATTTTTTTAATTCAGTACTTAATATGTTTACCAAACAACTTTTTAGCTTAAAAAATTCAGCATTCAGTACTTAATTTTTCAGCATTCAGTTTCATTTTTCAGTTTTATCAAACAAGCACGGGCTCTTAATTGAACATTTTTCCAGACTCAAACTCAAAACCCTGCAACTTCATCTATGACCAGTCCAAAATGGGTGACCGGTTCTAATACCATGTTATATGGTCTTGGGTAGAACTTGAACATGCTTATATTTCATATATTATTTTGGTACCCAAGCGATATGGGATTTCTCTTCACTCCCTCCTTCACGCCGCGCGTGCTCACTCGGCAGCACCTACCGTGTGCAGGACAGGGACACGTACCCTACCCATCATTGGCACCGGCTCTGATACCATATTACACAGTATTGGACAGAACTCAACTCCAAAAGTTAACTATTGAAGTTAGACTGCCCTCACGCTTAAATTCTTCATATTACTTTGGTACCTGAGACTTCACTTCACACAATCTTGTTCAATATTAGTCACATTTAAGTCCAAATTTTTTGAAAAAATGAAGTCATTGTTTACAATTGACTGACCCAGTGCAAGGCTAAAGAAGTTGCCCAAGGGTTTCTTTTTCCTCTAAAAGAGTTTCTCTACAAACTTAATTTTTTGCCAAATTTTCACCATTAGTCACATTTTAGTCCAAATTTTTTCAAAAGGAAGCAAGACTATGAAGTTGCCCATGAATTCCTTCACAAAAGGACGTCTTTGTTTACAATTGACTAACCGAGTGGAAGAGTACAAGAGTTTCTCCGCGAAAGGAAGTCAATATTCGAGTGGAAGACTGGCCCGGTTTCCAATAAAAAAGAGGAGTTTTAAAATTTCCATCCTCAAACCTCATCTGTCCAAATTTTTCCAAAAGAAAATTGAAGTCGTTGCAAATGATTGCCTGACCAAGTGCAAGACTATGAAGTTGCCCATGAAATCCTCCACAAAAGGACGTCTTTGTTTACAATTGACTCACCGAGTGGAAGAGTACTAGAGTTTCTCCGCTAAAGGAAGTCATTATTCGAGTGGAAGACTGGCACCGTTTTCAATAAAACAAAAAAAGAGGAGTTTTTAAATTTCCATCCTCAAACCTCATCTGTCCAAATTTTTCCAAAAGAAAATTGAAGTCGTTGCTAATGATTGCCTAACCAAGTGCAAGACTATGAAGTTACCCATGAATTCCTTCACAAAAGGACGTCTTTGTTTACAATTGACTCACCGAGTGGAAGAGTACTAGAGTTTCTCCACTAAAGGAAGTCATTATTCGAGTGGAAGACTGACCCCGTTTTCAATAAAAAAAAAAAGAGGAGTTTTTAAATTTCCATCCTCAAACCTCATTTGTCCAAATTTTTCCAAAAGAAAATTGAAGTCGTTGCTAATGAGTGCCTGACCAAGTGCAAGACTATGAAGTTGCCCATGAATTCTTTCACAAAAGGACGTCTTTGTTTACAATTGACTCGCCGAGTGGAAGAGTACTAGAGTTTCTCCCCTAGAGGAAGTCATTATTCGAGTGGAAGACTGGCCCCGTTTCCAATAAAAAAAAAAGAGTTTTTAAATTTCCATCCTCAAACCTCATCTGTCCAAATTTTCCCAAAAGAAAATTGAAGTCGTTCCTAATAATTGCCTGACCAAGTGCAAGACTATGAAGTTGCCCATGAATTCCTTCACAAAAGGACGTCTTTGTTTACAATTGACTCACCGAGTGGAAGAGTACTAGAGTTTCTCCGCTAAAGGAAGTCAATATTCGAGTGGAAGACTGGCCCTGTTTCCAATAAAAGAAAAGAGGAGTTTTTAAATTTCCATCCTCAAACCTCATCCTATATAAGAATTCATCCTAGTCATTTTGAATAGTTATGTTTTCATCTCCGCTTTTAAATAATCCCAAGTTTGCGCTTTATTATATAGATATATTGACTATCATATATATATATATAGTGTGTGTGTGTATATATATATATATATATGCAGAAATTTTTGGGACTAAAAACTAATCTTTAAAGTCCTGTAGCATAATTTTAGGTAAGCACACCTATCAAATCCCAAAACTTTCGGCAAAACAATTGAAAATCTAAAACCCATTTAAACTTTCCATTTAATACCCATCTTCTCAAACCCAAATCCCCCTGAAATTTCCGAAATGGTTGAGCAACAAACGGCGGGAGGCGAGTGGCGAAACATGTCTCCGTCAATCAACCCAAAATATCTCAATGGCAGCCACCGGAGCAATCATTTTCATGGCCGTTTCGTCGCCGGTTCAATTGTCTCCAGCAATCAGCCTGAAACATTTCGTGTCGCCATCATTGTTGACCGCCTTCGATAACAGAAGATTGGAACTTAAAGATAACTCGAAATCTCTGATCTCTTCGTTTCCTCTATTTTTAAACTCTTTAATTAAGGTGGTTGGGGAGTCTGGACTTTTTATTTTTTTTTATTTTGATCGGTCCGGTCTAGGCTTTTTACTCCTGCTGATATTGCTTATGTACAAGAATCTGGTGTTAAAAGCAGTAAGCTCCATTAGTTCTTTGACACAATTTTTCATTTCAGACATGGTGTATTTTTCATATTGTTGTGTTTTCATGAATAAAAATGGTATATTCATGTTTTTTCATGAAAAACATGGCCGATTAATTTATTCATGTTTTTCATGGTCGATTAAAAACATGGTGTATTCATGTTTTTTGATTAATTTATTCATGTGTTTTTATGAATAAAACATGGTGTATTCATATTTTTTAGCTAAATCATGAATTTTCATGAAATTGGTTGAACCATATTCACATAAGTTTATAATATAATCCGATAAATTTGCCAAAATTTATGAAAATTAAAAATTTAAAAATTCATGAAATTAAGGAGAGAGAATGATTTAGAATATATCCATTAAAAATTGAAAATTCCCTCCATTTTTATCCATTAATCAACCCATGATTTAGGTAACTATAAATACTAGAATCCCATGAATTTAGGAAGGAAATATACGTACAACTACATATGAATATCTATATTAAAGGGTAATATAGATAATTCACTATTTAAAAGGATGAAAACATAACTGTTCAAAAAGTGCCAGATGAAAACTTACAAATAGTTGAACACGAGGACTATTCTTTAAATCTCCCAAAAAAAATTAAAAATTAAATGTATTTTATCATCTCGTATTTACTAACCTAAAAATTTTAGTATTTTACAATTTCGTTTTGACTGACAAAAAAGTTGTCAACAAACACTGTTTTTACTACAGTAACTCTACTCACAAACCATCAACTTATTTACTATCAGAAACAACTTGATATTTATCAAAAACTTATTCACTACCGAAAACACTTAACAAGTTCTTGACCATAAATATATATTTATAAATTTTTCACTTCCGAAAACACTCAAAGTTGCTCAGGGCTAGAGTTTCTCCGCTAAAGGAAGTCATTATTTGCAATCCAAACTGCAAAACTAGAAAGTCGAATAATGAGTCTCACCGCAAACTTTACTTTTTGCCAACTTTTCACCATTAGTCATTTTCCTTTTTGAAAAATGAGAAGTCAATTGTTTACAATTGACTGACCAAGTGCAAGACTAACGGAGTCTCCAACCCATTTCCAAAACTACAAAATAAAGAATAGATGTAACATATTGAGAGAAAATTTTGTAATTTAACTTTCATCTTTGCTTCACTTTTTATACTTTTTGAGAGAATTTTGAAGGGACCTATCATCCTTTCCTTTTTAGAGACTAGTAAATGTACAGTGAGTAATTTGCTATGACAAAATTTTTGGAATCTACTCAAACATGAAAATCATATCAAATCTTGTTTGTGAATTTTTTTTTTCATTTTCGGGCAAGTCATGTTTAGTATTTGATATTTCATCGAGCAGATACTAATTCGCTTTATATTCAACTGTTGATATCTTCAAACAAAAAAATGGAAGGAAATTAGTTAAAGAAGTTCTTTAGCTCTTTGGCACATCACAATCCTCCATATCCCATGAAATCTCTAATTTTTTTTTTTTTGGGCTCAAACCCAAATCTGAAATGACTATTCAAATTGTTTATCTTATCATACAAAGGTTTGACAATTGCAAGCAATATTTCACTTGGGCAAGCATGTGACAACGCCATTGTCGTATAAACTTTCGCCTTGCAATAAACTTCACCGTAGGGTGAGTTAAGAGAGTCTAGAGAGAGAGAGTAGATCTGGGGGTCCTCTCTTCCGCCCCCCCCTTCCTTCCCCACCCCCCACCCTTTTTCGCCTTTCCTCTCGGCTCCTCTCTCCTCTCTCCAGCGGTTTAGGTTGAGACAGTTGTCTGCTGTTTACACCATAATTTTGTAAATTAGACAATATTGATCAACTAAGTCAAAATTTGACACGTGTTGACAATATTTGGACTGGTTTAGACATAATATAGTTATGTCAGATAAGTTGTAACGCCCCTATTTTTAGGTACCTTAATTGAACAATTTTATTGAAACATAAATGGAGTCACGGTTCATTATTACAACATAACTCTTGTAAGAGTATTTTTATTAAACACAAAAGGGAAATTAGGGTCCCTATCTATTACTCCGCTTGTTCCTCCATCCTATCAAATTCTTCGGCACCGAAAGCCTCCAAGGTGAAGAGTTCGCCCTGTTCATCTATAAGATCTGACATATTATACCGGCGTCGCCACACATATAATATGTTAAGGTCACCAACGGTAACACCATGAGCTACAAAAACTCAATAGAATTAAACCCTACCCACAATCCCTTAGCTTAATAACCATTGATATGGTGTCCACATAGATCATGCATTTTTAACCAAATTGCTAACAATAACACATTCACATTCATTATACAAACTAAAGTTGGTATCCATGGTTTTTCGAGTTTCTCCTATGCGACTCATCGTAGACCGTGTCATCGTTTCACTTTTCTTTTTCCAAATCTACATTTCCAAAATCATTTTAACACATCCAACCTCGGTTCCGTCGTCCCAGGTTCCCGAGTATCCTCACAATGGTTCCGCCGTCCTGGGTTCCCATTGGCACACATTTGCATTGGTTCCTCTCCACGAATAACCAAGCTACACACCCAACCTCGGTTCCGCCGTTCCAGATTTCCGAGTATCCTCACAATGGTTCCGCCATCCCGGGTTCCCATTGGTGCGCAGACACACACAACTCATATTATGCTACCACGACTGGTCATAATATAGTTTCAAAAATATTTTCTGTTTCGGAACACGTTTTTCTATTAACCACACCGTAGGTGTCATATTTCTAACTTTCTTGATTACGGTGTCTCGTTTTCATGCATAGACTCCACGGTAGGACTTTCCACATAAGAAATCATAAATCATCCATGGTAATCTTAAAACTAAACTAGCAAGATCATCCAATTCTATATTATTTAGCATGCTCAAATCACAATTTAAAGTATAACGCCACATTTACGGACGCCTTTGGGTGAAGACCACTTATACTTTATCATACAACCATAAGTAAAGCAAATAATCACATATGCATTCTCATAACCATTCTTAAGATCAAAATACAAATGCTTACAATCAAACGTCAAATTTTCCATCTTTCAAAATTCGTTCTTTCTTTCTTTTTGGGAAGTTCAATACAACATATGTTTATTTAAGTAAAAGGCATTTATCCAACATACTTATACATCCTTTAGCAAAATAAATTTACTGACTATCTTTCATACTTTTCCAAGTTTTAAGCAAACGACAAACTTTATGTATACTTAGATAAAATAAGTAAAGATTTTGTATGTATACGAACTTTATACTTAGAGAGAGTGGCTAGGAGTATCCTACCGGTCTTCTTGGCGGTGGTGACGGCTACGGAAAGTGAATCGGTGATCGGGTGGAGTAACTTCCGGTAGTTTCGAAAGAGAAAGGTTTCTCTCGAAACTTAGTCTTGACTAAGCACTATTATTTTTTGGATCGAAAGAGTGGTCGGGTGGCAGCCTAGGATGAGTTTCTTGAAGAACTTAGGAACAACTTCAAGAAACTAAGAACTTAGCTAGAACAAAGTACGAATTCAAGACTTTTTCTAAAGAGAGAAGTTGCTAGGTGAAGGTGTGAGTTGAATGGTGGGTGGAGGGTCCTATTTATAGCAAAATTTGGTCTCCTTCTCCCCCCTCATAGCCGGCCCTCTTTCTCTCTCTCTCTTTTCCCATGGATTTTTGCTCCATGTTTGGTTAAATCAAGCATGGTAAGCCTGCCATGGCTTGTCATTTCTTCTTTAGGCCAAACCTAGACAATCATAAAGGGTTTTAAGGCTTGTCAAGTCCTAGGATGAGGTTGCTTATAAGAAAGAATAAAATCATTGGCTAACTTTATACTTAGAAAGACTAAAAATGGATTTTATAGGCTTATGGCTAAATGGTAGCTTGTGAAAGTGAACAAAACATAAGCACACACTCCACCTCTCCCTCGCTCTCTCTCTTGGCCTCTCTCTCCTCTCTCCCTCTCGGCTCTCTCTGTGTCTCTGTCTCTCTCTGTCTCTCTCCCTCTCTCTCTTTCTCTCTCTCTCTTGTACTATGCACATATATATATGTCTATGTATATATATAAGTACACTAAGTACAACATAGTCTAATTTAGGTCTATGGAAGGAAATAAGGGTTATGGGTTTTCAAGTGACAATTCAATGGAAAGAACATGAGTAAAACTTTCCTAGAAAGCAAATATACACATATAAACATATATAGACATGCTTGTATTAGGCTATGAGGTATATATACCTATATATAAGCATATGTATGTACTTAGAGAATCTATGAAAGTAATTTTGATGGGTAATTTAGGGTTATGCCTATGATTCTTAGGGTTGCATGCATGGTAAGGCTAATTTTTGCTTCTTTTGGAAGCAAAATGATTGCTTCTTTGGCCCATGACCTTGTCTAGTCTAATCAAGGCTTTATTGGCAACCTAATTGCTATTGACCAATGGTCAAAAATTTCCCTAGCATTCATGGACCAATGGGTGAAGGATTATTGGTGAAAATTATGGCTTGATATGAGAATAAAATGATTACTTTCTTTGGTATGACTAGTCTTGTCATATATATACATTCATTGGCCAAGCCCAGTATCTATTGTCCAATGGACAATATTTCCCCTGACTTTTATTGACCAATGGTCAAAGGAATAGTTGATATAATTATGAGTTGAAATGACTAAACATGGGAATAAAAATGATTACTTCTATGGTCTAATGGTTCAATAGGTTTTAGAGGGGTTCATAAGGCTCAAAAATGGTAAAAAGAGTCTAACTAGGGTTAGGAGAATGTAATTGGGTTAAATGGTAGTTTGGTTTCTCCAATTAATCGGTTAGAATCCACTCCATTTGCCAATTAGGGTTTCTAGTCAAGTAATATAATTTTTAAGGGCTAAAATCTAATTATAACGGATTATTAGAAAATTAAAAAGGAATTTCAAAAGCAATTCAAGTAATTAAATAGTAAATTCAAATATTTAACTGAATTTTTGTTTATTGAAAATCAGAGTCGTTACAATTGAATAGACTGATCGACGATTTAGAACATGTTTTTAAACTTGAGACACGTGTTAGATGATGGAATGCAAGCAAACTACGATCGAAGCAGTTGACAAAGGCGGTTGAAAAGAGCGTGCACAATGTGGTGTCATATCGAATAACTGTTTATCCAAGAACGTGGAGAAAGAAGAGGGAGAAAAGAAGTAACTACTTGATTCAAATTTGAGGAGGGAAACTTTGTCAAGTTTGAATTTCAAGTCGAAACAGTAGCTTATAAATACAAAGATTGAAGACGATTAAAAGGCCCCACTCAATCGCCCAAAGGCTTCTACTTTTTATCTGTACTTTACTTTTCTTGTTCTAGGAATAGCTTGTAACGTAACTCTCAATTCGATTGTGTTCTCACTGTCAATCGACTTCTATTTTGAAGAATAATAAAGTCCATTTTGTTATTCTTCTTTCATCTCCATTCACTTCACTAGTTTGCTTCCAAAGAAGTCCTGAAGTACGGCAAGGAACTAAACTCCCCCACCACAAACATCCATATTCCAGCACTTCAAACAATCTTCCGTCGATCATCGACAGCAAGTGAAAAATAGACAAACATCTCCCCATATTTTTGGGTTTCAGGGCCATATCTAGGGTTCTAGATCTAGACCCTTGGAACCGGGTCAACAACGACAGTGGCGGCGTCATGTAGCTTCAGCAGTAGGTTGTGGCGGGAATGTGTTCAAGTCGGTGTGGCGGGTCATCTTCAGCTTTCCTTTACTCATACTTGACCTCTCCTCTTGGCGTCTCCACTCACCCTCACGAGTGTGTTCATTGGGTCCAACGCCGGCGTTCTGGTTCTTCGCGGCTTTGGTTTGTTTTGTTTTTTATTTTTTTTATTGTATTTTTTCGGCCAGTAGTATCCTTTCTCTTTGTACTTGTTTCTGATATATATGATGTGTTTTTGTCTTGTCTTGATAAAAAAAAAACTTTCGCCTTGCCTATATGGCAACCTATCTGAATTAAGAAAAGACATACTATCATATGTATCATTAGGAGAAAAATAATCTTCATAAAGTGGAGTACAAGCCATTGTCAGGCCTGATCGACTAAGTACACTACACTATACTATCACCTGCTCTTTTTTTTTAGCTCCACTTCGGATCCCACAAAATTACAGAAAAAAAGGGCGACTATTCGCAGCCTCATATTTTCTCTCTTAGCCCACTACATTTCGGTAAATAGTTATCGAAAATCATACATAACATTTCGGTATTAGCTGTTGAAAACAAGATTATATTTCGGTAACTACATGTCAAAAATATATTAAACCTTTGGTAAGCGACTGTCAAACATACATTTCCAATAAATAGTTGTCGACAAAAATATTATATTTTGATAATTGAATGCTGAAAATGTATCTCAATTTTGGTAACTAACTGTTGAGTATAATTGAAAATTTTTAATGGGTTGGGAGAAAATACGGGGCTGCGAATAACCGCCCCCCAGAAAAATGTCCATAAACCTTAAAAATAATGTTTTATGAGATTCTGAAAAAAAATCAATTCTAACAGATATCGATAAGTATTATTTTTAGACTTGTAGGGGCAAAACTGCGTGGTTGAGCTGTTTTCCACGAATCTACAAATAATACTTACCGATATTCATTGGAATTGATTTTTTACAGAACCCCATAAGATATTATTTTAAAATTTATAGACTTTTTTTTTTTGTATTTTTGTGGAACCCATAGGGAGCCTCACAAAAATGTAATGGATGATGTAGTGCGATAGCATCTCTCATTGAGTTAAGCCCTTTTCAAAAAAGGTCCTCGAGATGCCTTGCTACATAACAAACTACAAATCCATTAGAGTTATTAACGGTATGATCTCAGGTTTTTTTTTTTTTTAGCAAGCATGACCAAATAAAATTCTTAATCTACTCATGGAAATTACATATTCTAATGGATGTCTCTGGCAAAAAATAATTTCGCAACTTCAAAATGGAAGATCACAAAACCAAAATAGTAGCAAGTGCTCAAGTCACTTGTACGCAGTTATATATCTATACTACTTCTTTTAAATGTATGAAAATGTTTCCTACTTTTAACTTTCCACAAATGCCCCTAACACTTTCAATTAATACCTAACCACCCCATGCCTCTTCCCAACCGACACAATGCTAACACTCCAACGGAAATGATACAAAACAACAACGGCCTCCTCAAGCCTTCGAAAAAAGCATTACAGCCTCCCATCGTCAGCCCGTCCTCCTCAACCGCTCCTCCGTTAGCCGGTTCTCCTCAGCCGCTCCCCACCAGCCGACGAC
>BPLS01027411.1:35635-54537 GCA_019656275.1 Rhododendron kiyosumense
TGGTCCACTATATAAAGAAGGAAGAAAAAGGGTTTTGGGATATTATTTTTCCCACGGCAAAACCGAGAACGGTGCAGCCATCAGGATCTTTTCTCCCACGCAGAAAAAGAGGAACGGGGCTGCCATCAGAGGACTGGGTTCACGCACAAGCAAAGAGCCACGGCAATTGACGCAGATCACGACCGAACCAGTCACAGAAGCTTTGGGTTTTATTCTTTTGCTTTTCATTTGAAAGCTTTAAGTTACTAATGGAGCTTTATTCTTGCATGCTTATTTATTTTTACTCCATGAGTAGCTAAACCCCTTGACTAGGGTAATGAGGAGGTCTCCCAAAGTAGCGTAGTTGTTAAATTTCTAGGGTTTTATATTCAATTTGATTGTATGGCTTGATCGATTCATAAGTTTTTATGAAGTTTTATATTTTTCCAATATTCGAATGTGTTTGTATCCATGGTTTTAAGCACTGTCATACAATGATTTTGAATGTTTCAAGATAGGCTTTGAGATAGATTATACGACGTGAGACGGATCGTGCCGTGGTTAAATCCAATGAGACGATCCGTGCCGTGTTGAGATAACCTATACGGAGTGCAAATCTTGATTATCTTTTTGGGAATTATCGATAGGACTTGCTACCCTACGGTAATCGGGTTGAATGTTGAATATGAACCCTAGGTTTCGAAACAACTGCGTTACAAGGGGAGACTGAATCGGAAATTCTAGTCCCTTCTCTCATCAGTTTACAACTCCTTTAATTTGCATTCTAGTTTAATTTTAGTTTAATCAAATCCAAATCAAAATCCAACTTCCTTTTAGTTTCAGAAATAAATTAGAAATTAATTGAAAGTACCGTAACTTAGCTTTTTACTCTCCGTGGACGATTTCGGACTTGACCACTATTCTTCATAATATTAGTTAATTCCTTGTTTTATAAATTATATTTTTGGTACGAAACCGACAGACCACCCTATCTCTTGGATTATATTTCCACTCAAAGTGTTTCTCGAGAGGTTCAAGGAATGCAACCCTGCAAGACTCCCAACTTGTTTAGGAACTTTTCCGGATAATCTATTGCTAGAAAGATCAATGGTCTTTAGGAGTCTCAGATTTTTGCCGTACTCTTGGTCTTTTCCTTTCCATTGCACCAATGCATTAGCAACATATGTGCTATCGACCTCTAATGTATTGCTATCATCTGCTCTGTAACTAAAACTTGTGGTGGTATTTGAATTCTTACTTTCCACCAGAGCAGTAAGATTGGAAAAACGTGATGGTATATTTCCTGATAAATAATTTTGGGAAAGTCCAAGATGAGAGGTCAAGATAGATGAGCCTCTCTCCAGGTATTCCACGTGAGAAAGAAAGCGAGCCTCTAAACTTATTCTTGGAGAGATTCAAAGACACTATATTAGGAGGAACTAGTGGTATTGGACCTGTAAAAAGATTTTCACTTAAATCTATTCCTGAACCGTGAAACTTCAAAGATAGATTAGGCAAGAAGCCGTTAATCTGGTTGTGAGAGAGATTTAGAGAACTTAATCTCGGGATAGATCCTAGAACCAACTAGGAATATTACCTACAATTCCAGCACTAGAGATATCAAGCATAGAAGTTTTGAGTTCGAAGCTACTTTGGAAAACGAGGACCCAACTTGCAAGTTGATAAGAATAACATATCAAGTTGGAAAGGGGGAACCCAATCAGAATTGTTAGAGATTTTCAAACTAATAGAGTCGTCGTTTTAGTTTTGTAAAATTTCTTTATTTTCTTAGAATGCTTGTTTTCCCTCTTTATGAGCTTTGTCCCACATTGGTTAGTTGAGAGATGTTGGAATGGTATATATTAGGAAACATTCCGAATACAAATAAACAATGATCTAGTGTGGTGCAGCCCTATGGTGCTTTGCACCATACCAGCAAAGTCGGTATGCGCGCGCGGCATGAGCTGTGGTGCCTTGTAATCGCCATTTCTTATTGCGAGTTGGCAATAGGGTGGCGCTGACGTGGATGCTGTGTGTCACACACGTGGTAGAAGAGTCACACAGAGCGGTTCCGATCGGGTGCAACTTGAGCCTACGGGTGCGTTGATTCGTAGAGTTGCGATATCAGCCGTCGGCCACAAATGGGCTCGATCCAATGAACTAGATCAAATCTGATTGGGTGTGAGTGAAATAGAACACTAGTTCGGTGTGACTGATCAATCTAGACCGTAGGATCTGATCCAACGGTCAAACTAGATCAGGTGCATACCCATTCTCAATGGGTGCGTAGTGGCCTATAAATAGACCACTACTTGACATAATTCACACACACATTAGCCGAATTTCTCCCATATCTCTCTCTATATTTTTCTAGCATTCATTCTGCATTCTATTTTGCTGCAGAAAACAGAATATAGTGATTCTCGGTTCTTATATTTGTTCAGCAGGTATTCTGTCCATTTCTTTAGTGCAAACGGAAAGAACTTCGAGTTCTGGCTTCGATTTATCCCGAAGGCAAGTTTGCTGTAACCCTTTGCATACCATCTGGGGGGGCAAATACTGTCTTTAGGAAAGTGACATAGTCGTGACTCGAAGTGTATTTCAACATTTGTGGAGGTTTCGCCAACAATTCAGAATTTGCAGCAACCGTTTTTCCAACAAGAACTGATGTTAAAAGTTAGTGCATTGTAAGAGAAGTCTAAATGCTGCAAACTGGAGAGATTGGAGAAGTGTGCTTAAGAGATTATGACTTTTAATGAGTTGAAAGCGCAGCTAAAAGACTTCAGCTTGTGAAGCTGTCCAATACTTCTGTCTATAGTCCCATTCAACTGATTGTTTTGAAGCAATAAGCTTTCCAACGATGGAAACACTGAAAGATCAGGGATTGATCCTGTGATTTAATTCCCTGACAAATCCAGATCAACAAGACTTGGAAGGTTTCCAATGTTTTTTGGGAATGACCCACTCAACTGATTATTATAAAGGTCCAATCCTCTCAATAGAGAAAATCTAGTGAAATCCAGCAATGGACCTTTAAGCTGGTTGGAAGATAAAATCAAACTCTCTAATGAATTCTTTGCCCCAGACAACTTTTGCAAAAACTCGTGAAGCTTTTCCGTCAGATTATTACCTAACATAATCAAAGACTGCAACTGACTTGAATTAGCAAAGGATTTTGGTAGGCCACCTTCAAGTTGATTGCCATAGAGACTTAGGGTTGTGAGGGAAACCATGTCTCCGAAGGCTTCTGGAATTGAACCTTTTAACTCGTTACCTCCAAGGTCAATATAAGCAAAGTTGCAACTGAAGTTGAACAACCAATTGAATGTTGAAGAAGATAGACCATTGAAAGAAAGATCAAGGATGGCTGGGGACACGGAAGAATTAGAGTGGATCAAGGATGAATGAGTGATATTAGGAAGGAAACAACTAGATAAGTGCAACTCTTTAAGGAGAGGGAGATTACAGATAGATTGAACCCAACTAGTTGCTTTACTGAGTTCAAACCCAAAAAGGTCGAGGTGACTTAGTAAAGAAAGATGAGAAAGCCATTCAAGGTTTTCGATATTCAGCATAGAATCGTAGCCAAGATCAAGATGCCTCAAGTTGGAGAGGTTGCTGAACTGATGAGGAATTGGGCCAGAAAATTATTCCCACTAAGGTCCAATCCAAGTACCTTAAATGGTGTAATTCAACCAATGAAGGGCTGATATTACCTCTAAGAGGAAGTCCATACCTTCTATGAAGGTCGAGCATGATTACGTGACTTGTGGTATTGTGGCTGCTGCAGTGGACCCCTTCCCATTTGCAACAATCTTTTACATGTTCTTCTTTACTACTCCCCCACAAAAAGAGACGGCTAAAATCGTTGAGAAGAGCTTGTTTGAAGTTGAGGAGAGCTTGTCTCTCCCTCTTCATGCACCTGATTATTTCAGCATGATCTCCAACTCTTGATCCTGAGGAGGAGAGTGCAAGGTTCAAGTATGGGAAAACCACAAGAAAAAACACACGGAGAAGTTGAAGAGAGCTTTTGCCCTTGATGATCATTTACAACAACAACAACAACAGAATCCTTGTAGTCCTTAATCATTGGGAGTATGGGCGGGAGAGGATTGGAGACAGACCTAACCTTTGGCAAATATGTACAAAGTGGCTGCTCTCAAAATACCACTAAACAAGTGGCCCCCCTATACTTGTTTTGTTGCGGAACCATGCCCCCAAATTAAAGCCGAATAGCATCAAAGAGGAACGACCTAGAAATCCAATTCAATTTATGTGCACATTATCATGCTTCCTTCATTGATAGTTCAGAGCATCGGTATGCACATTATCTCTGTAAGGGAAATTAAGAACAAGCAAAAGGAAGCTGTAAAAACACGAGCTAATGAGAATTGTTCAGCACACAAATTCCCCAAGACGTTATGAGGACATTAAGACTTGGAGACAACAATAACGTCAATTATGTCAGCTGTTTCAAATGTGTTTGGTCAAATAGTTGAAAATCCACACAAATAATCCAAATATATATGGGGATGGAATGAAGGTCTGCAATTATTTAGTAATTACTGCTATTTTATAAACTCTCAATCAAGCCCAACTGCATCCGGCAACAGTTTGGAATGACAAAGAAATATCAATTCGAAAATCTATGTCTTTAACTCAAGTCAACGTCATTGTTTCGTTATTAGTCACATTCTATACCAACTTTTCCATTTTTTTGGAAGACCCAAGTTGTGCTTATGCAATTGACTATGCAATGAGGAAAGACTTGGAGTCAATGATGTTGAATTATGGGGCCGGCTTGTGGCTCCCACGGGCCCACCCCCTCATCTCAGCCTCATCCTCTTGATCTGTATATATATAAATATATAATTGGTGCCAGCTATGCACTCATCCCTTCGCAACTACTACCACTCAATTTTGTCTCTGAATAGTATATTGAAGCCTCTCTCGGCTTCTAGATTTTGTACTCTGAGATATGTGAGAGTAGCAATGTAGTAACCGTAGAGAGTGTAATCAATGAGTCAGTTTCAACTTTTCTTGGTCAAAAAGTTGACACTTCTAAAAGCCTGTCCGACTAAGGCTTATTTTAGCTAAATAATTAGCCAATCGGCAAGGCCAATAAAGAAACTCATTAAAAAACTAAATGCAAGAACGTAACTTATTCAGATACTGCAGCAAATATTGGATCTGACTCAATGGATGGAGCTGGCTCAATGAAAGATCAATAAGGATAAGGAAACCAATAGCTAAGGTTATTGCAAATGAAAAGGCAGCAATAACACAAGAAGATTTTGTATCAAGATTGGGGTCATATGTCAACAAAAGAATATTTTGTTTCAAAAAGAGAAGTTATGGTGACGATATCCTCTTCTAATGCTTCTGATGATGTTTTGCTGTCTTTGCTGGTTCTGCTTAGGCATATGCTGTTTCCTTTTTTACGATGTGTCTACGGTTTCTGCTGGTGTTGTGATACAGCCTTCTTTGAAGATTTGTAATTTCTAGGTTTGAATGCTTTTGGTATTGTTTAGCTAGCTCGTTGCAAGCTATCTTTCTTTGTATTGTTAGTTCTATGTTCTTAGGAAGTTTGGTTTCTTGCCAACTTCACTTTCTTCTCAGGGTGATGGGTGGCATATGATTTTCCCAGCCCGTGGTGCCAAAACCGAGTTGAGATTTCAGTTTTCGGTTGTGATGTTATCATGCCTTCCTCCCCTTTAATCTTTTTATCCTTCTCAAAAATTAATAAAATATTTTCTTTGCTCAGAAAAAAAAAAGGGAACAAAAAGAAGACAAAATATCAAGTTTTCTAGTATTTAACAGTATCATTTTTTTTTTCAAGCAGTTTAATGTTGTAGTCTTCAAAACACAGTTAATTATGAAAAATTAAGAGCTATTTTCGAGTAAAAAAGCCAAAATGTTTAAAGTAGGATATAAAAAGATCTAATTTTTACAAAAAATAAAAGTCTCGTTTGATTCGCAGATTAATTGCCTGAGATAGGACGAACTATAGCTAATCCCAAGTAATCCCACATTTGGTTCTTGTAATGACTGTCAGGATTGTCAATCCCAATATTAATTTCAACTTCAATTAAAGATACCCGTCGAAGTCAAGTTTGTGTTGTTGATCACCAGAAAAGTCCTCTATTCAAAAACAAACAGAAATTCTTCTTTGGAATCACAAAAATGTAATACCCTTAACAAATGAAGAGTAGTCTTCATATAATTTTTGCAATCTAAGATGTAATTCATAATCTTTCAAAGGGTTTCTTTTTGAGTCTCGGAAATTGCATTCATTAAAGTCATACGGCAGACACTGAGATATTGTTATTAGAGTTTGGGAAGAACCTCAATAATGGTATAGATAGCAGTTAGAGTTTGGGAAGAACCTCAATAATGGTATAGATAACAGTTTTCAGGAAAAACATGCAACACAAAAAGGAAACTAGGGTAAGAAGAACCATGTGTGGTGTGTGTAGTGATCACTCTTCTATCCCCAAGACTATCGACACAAGGAAAATTGCCAAAATCTTGACTGCCTCCTCCTCTAACTAGATTGGGAATAAAATCAACCACGGCTTTTGCTGCTACAGCATGGGCAGGCTGAAACACCTAGTGGGAGACCCGGTGAAATCCTGCAAAAAGTCAATTTTGATATCTCCTTGGAAAGGTGCCGCAACCGAACATTATCTGCAATAAATGAAAGCAATCATTATGAGTAATATGTAAACATTGTAAGAACCTGACTGTGTTAGATAGTATTCTCAGTATGCCAAAACTACCCACCCTTCAAAGTAAAGAATAGCCAAGGGCACAGAAATTGAAAATTGCCATAGTATCAAACGGAAAAGATTTATCCACCTCTATTTGAATTCTGGGAAACGCAGAAAACTTTGCTAAAGAGACAACTTGAGATTTGCTGTGATTCCCTACTGATATATGTAAAAGTGAAGGGACTGAACCTATGTGAATTGTGATGCGGATTTTTCCAGTATGAGGAACGGGAATTGAGAATTCTATACCACATGCCCTCAAATATTGTATAATTTCACCAAATATTGTGGTACTCAGATGGTAGGCTTCTATAGGTTATGATGTAAGACTATTCTAAGAGATCAATATCCAATGAGTAGAATTGTATTTCAAATTCTTGATGCAAAATACATACTCGAAGCATTTTGTCAGATTGTCTTTGACAGGTTTCATATTAGTGTTTCATTTTATTTTCGCCACCATCGGCAAAATTGCAAGGCAATGAATAGGAAAAACATAGGCATCGCTTAGGATCGATGAATTCAGTGTTTTGCAATGATAGTAGTTCGCTAGGATAGTAGCGAATAGTGGTAACAGAGGACAGAATCAAGCAACAAAAATCTTAAACCAAGGAGCTGAGTTGGCTGGGACATCCTTTCTACTATCTAGGTGCTGCAAAGAAAAAAGAAAAAAGAACGGAGAATTGGTAGGGATATTCTCACGACAAAAGGCAGTGGTTAGAGCATCCACATCTCCCTCTTTATTTCTCCTTCAATACTATTATAAAGAGCAAAACCCCACTAAAACTAATGCATCAGACTCGGTGGCTTCCTTGCTACTTTACAATAGTTGTAGTTTTCCTACAGTGACTCGTTTGATCCCACGAGCCACTGTTCATCACGCTACCAGTATTCTATTATTATTTGGTGCAGTAGTTTTGGAGTGCTCTTTGCTCTTGAGATTGTTTGGTGCTTTTTTTAGAATAAAGAAACAATTTTTTAATGGAATAGTTTTAATATAGAGAGTCTGATGCAGTAGAGATTTTAAAAGTGGGTAGCTAAAGTAATAAAGTAACTTTTTGATGTGTAAATTGGTCCAAAATATAAAGAGCCTGATGCGGATGCCCTTAAGAGCAAATGTTAAACTACTGTTAGCTGTTGCAATGAAAGAGCACTCCTTCTGAACATGAATCTTCTTGGAAAAGTACAACTTAATATTGAATTAGTCTTAAATACCATACCAACTCCAACGTCATTTAATTTGGAATAAGGACATTGCCCAAGTAAATATTCAGAACCTCAAAGCAGGGAAAATTAGAGATCCTGCGATTTCTAGAGGTACAAAAAAAAAAAAAAAAAACAGTTTTGAAAGATTAGAACCACGCATGCTGTCTTCCAGGACCACTAGCAAGGTTGGAGATTCTTGAAGAGGATTGAATGTTACATTTTGAGATGGATGAGAATAGACGACTTTTCGTTATAGCTTTCCACAGTTCGCAATATGGATTGTAAGAAAGGGAAGATGAAGTCCTCCCGTAAACGCGATTTGATTGCAATGGTACCTAAAACTATTTATTAACTTCTTTGGGAAATACGTAGAAGGTCTAGTAACAAGAAGTAGCATAAGCTCTGCATCCTCTACTGTAGACTCATTTTTAGGAGCTTCTTGAAAAAACGAAGCAAAAGCAGAAAAATGGTACAACCTATGTGGCCATTTGATATAGCGAAAACCAAATATAAGCCACCCACCAAACATCCTAACAATGGATGCATGGCTTGGCTTTGCCAACAAAAGAAATGAAAAAACAAAGGGAGTGATAATATATATAAGCCTACTAATTATCCAATTAAATTCCAAATCTAAAAACTTATTGGAAATTGATTTCACACTCCCCTTTTTATCCAAGTGCACTCTTTTTTTTTTTTTTTTTGTGGTGATGTGAAAGTACATGATTACCCTTATCATGTGTGAATGGCAAAATGTATGAAGGGTAGTTTTGTAAATCTACATGGATGAACACAAAAAATAGAGTGCACGTGGACAAAAGGGGAGTGTGAAAATCAATTTCCAACTTATTATGCTAATTTTATGATCCTGTAATCAAACAATGACAATTAACGTATGGGAGATATCATGCCATTTTGTAGTTAAAACTAGGGTAGTAATAGAAGTTACCGTAGCAATTTCATGACCAAGTGAGTCCCGAGCTTGTTGTGCAACAGAACCTGCACATATACTGTGGTTACAGACTAGGCAAAATAGGCAGAGAACATGAGCAATGTTCGTCAATAAATTGTAGATAAGGATTTGAAAGAAGTATTTAATTGGTATACAATGACCAAACAAAAAATTTAAGGGAAGTAAAAATTTTGAAAGCAATACTCACCGATAAGATTTAAAGCCTCCTTTGTAATCTAACCTAGTTCAATGATGTGGTCACATATATCCAATCTTTTATGAGGTTCAAGAACTTAAAATAGGCATGCATGTCTAGACCGACTCTTGAAAAGGGTAGTGCCAAAAACTCCCCATAATCCGAAGAAGAAACCAAGCCCCATGCTAGCATAAAATCCTTGAGTAATAGACCTATCCTCATCCTCTTGAATGCTTTTGTCTTTGGGATGAGCAGTATTGGGAGATTCTGCGGTTTTTTCTTCTCCTGGGCACTTCTTGGGAAGTGGAAGCCCACAAAGTTCAGGATTCCTAGAATATGCAGAAGCATTAAAGCTTTGGAGTTGTGTTTTTAGTGGAATTTTGCCAGACAAATTATTACTTGACACGTTGAAAACGTACGCTTAGAAAATTTAGATGAGCAAGGCTTCCAGGAATTTCACCAGAAAGTCTGTTTGCAGACAAATCAAGAGATTCCAGCAATTTCATCTGACCAATCTATTTGATAATATTTCTTGTCAACTTGTTTCTCGAAAGGTTCAAGGAACGCAACCCTGCAAGACTCCCAACTTGTTCAGGAATTTTTCCGGATAATCTACTGCTAGAAAGATCAATGGTCTTTTGTAATCCCAGATTTTTGCCGTACTCCATGTCTTGTCCTTTCCATTGCACAAATGCATTAGCTACATATGTGCCCATGCCAAGTGGCCCAAGTGAACTGCAAGTATATGGTCTGAAATAAAAAGTTGTGGTGGCATCAGAATTCTTACTTTCCACCAGAGAAGTAAAATTGGAAATGCACGGTGGTATATTTTCCGACAATTGATTCTGGGATAAGTCCAGGATTTGAATGTGGCTAAGATGACATATCTGCCGAGGTATGCTTCCATTGAACTCATTGGATCGAAGAATAAGGACAATCAAACTTGTCAAGTATGTCCCTAACCATGCCGGCACTATTCCGGTGAATCTGTTGCCTCTGAAGTCAATAATACTCAGCTTTGTGCATCTATTAAGAGAATAAGGCACTTCCACGGATAGATTGTTATTGCGCAAGTTCAATAGTTCAATTTGACTTAGTGAGCCAATCGAGCTGAAATTTCCCCATAGAGATTATTGTATGCCAAACTAATGATGGATAGTTCTTCGAAGTTTGACAAACAATATGGAAGCTCTCCCGATAGTTGGTTATTTGAGAGGTCAAGATAAGTGAAAAACTCTCCACTAATTGCGCATAAGAAAGAGAGTGAGCCTCCAGACTTATTCTTGGAGAGATTCAAGGATGATACATTAGAAGGAACAAGTGGTATGGGACCTGTAAGAAGATTGTTACTAAGATCTATCCCTGAACCGTGAAACTTCGAAGATAGATCAGGCAAAAAGTGGTTAAGTTGGTTGAAAATCTTGGGGATAGGTCCCAGAACCAATTGGGAATATTACCTATAATCCCAGTACTAGAGATATCAAGCTTATAAAATTTCTTCTGAGTTCGAAGCCACTTTGGGAAACGAGGACCTAACTTGCAAGACGAAAGCTTTATAACATCAAGGTTGAAAGGGGAACCCAATCGAAACTCATGTTAAATGTTAGTGCATTATAAGAGAAGTCCAAATACAACAAATTGATGAGATTGGAGAAGTGGGCTTCAGAGATTATGCCTTCTAATAAGTTGAAAGGGCAGCTGAAAACCTTAAGGTTGTGATGCTGTTCAATACTTCTGTTTATAGTCCCATTAAACAGACTGTTTCCAAGAGATAATACTACCAAAGATGGAAACATCGAAAGATCAGGGAATGACCCTGTAATTTGATTCCTCGACAAAGTTAGAAAAATGAGACTTGGAAGGTTTCCAATGTCTTTCGGGATCCGGAAGTACCCACTTAGGGAATTATTATCGAGTTGCAATACCATTAAGAGGAAAAATCTTGCGAAATCCGGCAATGGGCCTCTAAATCGGTTGTCAGATAAATACCATCTCTCTGATGAGTTCTTTGCCCTAGACAACTTTTGCAGAAACTCGTGAAGCTCTTCTGTTAGATTAGTACGTGACAGATCCAAAGATTGTAGATGACTTGAATTCGCAAAGGATTTCGGAAGGCCACCTTCAAGTTGATTGCCACTGAGACTGAGGATTGTGAGGGAACCATGTCTCCAAACGCTTCAGGAATCGAACCTTTTAACTCGTTATGTCCGGGGTCAATACAAGCAAGGCTGCTTCTGAAATTGAACAGCCAATTGTACATTGAAGAAGACAGACTATTATAAGAAAGATCAAGGAAAGATAGAGACACAGAAGAATTAGAACGGAACGAGGATGAATGAGTTCTATCAGGAAGGGAACATTCAGATAAGTGCAACTCTTTGAGGAGATCGAGGGAGATTATTGATATATTGAACCCAACTAGTTGCTTTACTGAGTTCAACCCCAGAAATGTCGAGGTGAGTTAGTAAAGAAAGATGAGAAAGCCACTCAAGGTTTTCGCTATTCAGCGCAAGAGAATTGTAGCTGAGATCAAGATGCCTCAAGTTGGATAGCTTGCTGAACTTATGAGGAATTGGGCCAGAAAATTCATTCGAACTAAGGTCCAAGTACCTCAAATGGTGTAATTCAAACAATGAAGGACTGACCTTACTTCTCAGAGGCTGAATAGGAAGATCATCATAATATGTTGTATGAAGATCGAGCATGGTTACGTGACTTGTAGTAGTATTGTGGCTGCTGTAGTGGACCTCTTCCCATTTGCAACAGTCAGTTAAATCTTCTTCTTTAGTACTCCCCCAGGAAGAGAGACGGCCATAATCGTCGATAAGAGTTTCTTTGAACTTGAGGAGAGCTTGTCTCTCCCTCTCTATGCACCTGATTATTTCAGTATCTCCAACTCCTGATCCTGAGGAGAGTGCAACAGCAGGGTTCAAGTATGGTAAAACAACAAGAAGAAAAACTCGGACAAGTTGCATAGAGCTTTTGCCTGGGATTATCATCTCGATCCGTAAGTAAAATTAAGAACAAAAACACAAGCTAATGAGAATTTGCAGTCTGTTTTTTGAGTTCGGTTAATCAATGAATTGTGTCGCCATTTTAAACAACACAAGTTTTCCAAGATGTTAAGAGAGAACACTTAGGCCCCGTTCCGCCAAGATTCTTATTTTTTAAGTGCTTATTTTTCGTTTTACGAGACAGGTCATTCTTTCACAATACATCACTATTAATATTCAAAAAATAAGGACTTACTTCAGTTAGATTTGATACCATGTTAGATTAGAACCCTCCAAGAAATCTAACAGTAGTATTGGAGTAGTACTGTATACAAATTGTTGCAACTTTTATAGGTTCGCCACTCCATAATTAATCTCAAAAACAAAATCCACCTCGCCAGGTAAGTTCATATCGAAATGCATGGAACTTTTTTTTTTTTTTTTCAATTACTAGTTTGCTTATATGGAAGATACAGTGGAATCCTGGGATAAATAGTGGACGAGAGAGTGATGATAAGGTGGTGGCTACACATTGCTTGGTTAAACGAGTTCTTGTAATAAAATTACAGATAGAGAGAAAGGAGTCAAGTTCCATTGGCATCAAACACTCGTCAACAGGTCGAAACCTCACTAGGAAAGAATATGTTCTCGTTCATCAAAAGATTTTAATTGTGTTGGTGGATGGTGAACCAATATCATAATGTGGAGAGGTGTTGACTGCCTTTGGTCTATTTGGCAAGCTGGAAATGCCTTGGTGTTTAGGGGCTCTATCTTTGTTTTTAGGGCTGTGGTGTATCAAACTATGATCTAAAAGACTATTACATTGATATTGACTTCAAGAGGATTGGGAGTCTTTGTGAGTTTCTTTGGGGGAGTGTGGTGATTGTCCACTACCAAATTGAGAACATAACAAGAATGAGTTTTCTTTAAAAACAAAAAAAAAAAAACAAAAAAATATTTTTGCAACTTACTGAATATGAATGAGTCCTAAATTTTTATTCTGATAACTCACGTGTCTGAGCCAGCATTTTTTTTAACGGCAAAAGAAAAGAAAATTCATTAATTTTTGAAAGAATTATATAAAGATTAAAAGGATTGGGGCACAACAACAGCACAACGGAAGTTAAACTACCAAACAAATGATGGTGCCCTTATGCACACCAATCATATGCCATCCCGACCCCCAATCGTATGCCATCCCAACCCAGGAAGAAACCAAATAGTGTCCAGGATAGCTTACTAGCACCTCAACTAAGATCTGGAGTCGACAATGATGTCAATGAGTAAGTTTCAACTTTTCTTGGTCGGAGGAAAAATAAATCTAAAAGCCGATGCAAGGCAATATATGGACGGACTGAAGCTTTAGCAATAGGGTCCGGATCCTCTCCTGTCCAAACTTTTGGATAGGACGAGACAGTTCAGATTGCATCGTCCAATGGACGGTTCCGATCTAAATTTTCTCATCCAGTTCAAACCTTTAATTTGGATTGGAAAGGATTTTCCTTAGCAGTAACTGCATTGTAACCTCAAGCAAGCCCCAATTGTACGTGGGGAAAGTCTGGAATGACAACAAAGACATCTCTCAATTTGCAAATCTATGGCTGTAACTCAAGTCAAGGTCACCTATATAATATACAATCTTGTCTCTTCACAAGCCACATTCTTGTCCATCTTTTTCAATATTTTAGAAAAACCCAAGTCGTGCTTACAATTGACTTAGCGCAAGACTAAAGTCCTTCCTTTTGTTGCCAAGTCGAGTTGCAATAGCCCTTTCATTAGGGGTGTGCATGGTTCTAAACGATGATCCTGCATGTATTTCGTGTGTATCTGACCGGTGAATTTAAAAAACCTTGCAAATTGACTTGGGTTATAGGTGTGGTTCTGGGGGTCTTGACCGCATCTTATGTCATGATTGATTATTCCTTTACTTGGACACCAAATTGGTTGGTTTAATTCCGTAGGAATTCGAGGAACGAAATTACTTGTGGTTTCAAGAGATTGAGGACCATAATCCAGATCAAAAGACCTATGGCCGAACCAAACCAATCCGTGAACCATAGTTTGCCTACTGCCCAAAACAAAATCACTGAAAATCTCCAACTTTTTTCAAACACAGCCGCCATTCTCTTGCTTCGTGGGCAGGACACCCTCTGGCTCCTATTTCTACACCACATTTTTGTTTGGGAAACAAAAGTGCCTCAATTGATAGATGGATATGATAAACAAAAGTGCCTCAAAATCACAAAATAAATGAAACAAAGATTCGTACTTCCATCAAAATTCTACAGAATCTGGCTCATATGAGGTACACAACTTTAAAAAATAAACTGAAATCAGACTCTGCTCCCAACAGTACAACACATTTAGGGTACTAAACTAACCAGAACCTTCAAAAGGAAAAGAAGTGTCTACCTCTGAATGAATCCAAATAAAATGCAGAAAACTGTGCTAAAGATACGGCTTCAGATGTGGTGCTTCAATACCCCCATTGATATGCACCTATGTTAGCTGGAAAGCCCATTGCTCCGGTTCGAGGAACATGAATCAGAAAGCTATACCACATGCCCCAATTGTGGTATGATGAGGGTAGAGACTTCTATAGATTACGATATAAGAAGAGATCACTATTCAATGAGTGGAGTGTTATTTTTTGAATTTCTGACGTAAAATACATTTTAGAAGCATTTTGACAGATTTTATTTTACATGTGTCCCATTAGGCTCCATTTTCATTTAGTTGATTATATTTTATTTTGGTCTCCTTTGGCAAAATGGCAAGACAATAAGTAGGAAAAACATCAAGATCGCTTAGGATCAGTGAATTTTCTATTTGGAATGTTAGTGTACCATTGTCGGGATGTGCGGTCCAATACATAGTTCCTTGGGATGGTACCGAATTGGCTGGGACATCCTTTCTACCCTCTAGCTTGCAAAAAGAAATTTAAAAAAAAGAACAGAGAATTGGTAGGGATATTCACTTGGCAAAATTAAGGCAATGATTACGAGTACATCTCGGACAACCGTTAGCTGTTGCAATGAAAGAGCACTCTTGAAGAACATCAATCTTCTTGAAAAAGGTACGAATTAATCTTGAGATAATCTTAAATACCTGATAAGTATAAAATGACCTTCCAAAGTTAGCTCAAACCAAAGAGCCCAGCACAACCCAATGGGCATAGACCAGAGGCCCAATGAATATCTAGCACCTAGGGGTCAGGCCCAACCAAGCCTAGCCTTGACAAACTAGCCCAAGGAAGGGGTCAGCTTAGGAGCTCAGCTCATGAAAAATACCGAGCTCAGGCTCACCAAGTGAGCACCGCAAATGTGACAACCAGCAACCAAGGGCCAATTATACTATTGTGGTAGAAGTTCGTACAGTCTCAAGGACTCATAGAGTAGCCAGACTCTTATCCCCTTCTAGAATAGCCAAGGCCTTATCTCATCCCAAGGGATGAGGCTGCAAATCCCAAGCGATAGTTACGGAAGACCTATGCACCAAGAGGACTCTTAAACTTGATAAGAATCAAAGGAGTCCTGGGTGAGGAGGATGTTAGGACCGTGAGGGACACCACACACACAAACGCACACAGTGATTTCAGAGAAAAACTCCCTTTTGATTATATATTCACACAATATACAATAAAGATGAAAAAACTCTCCGGAAACCACACGCCGGTTCCTCTTCGGGAGGCCACAACCCGGCCCCCACGCTCGCCTCACCCTCTCCCTCACATTATGTCACACACTAAACCTAATAGGGTTTACAACTATATATAAGGGACTCCAAGGGTAAATACGCTCAACACCCAATACTAAAGGTGTTACACAAAATAACCCCACCACTATGGGTGGACCCCAACAATCACTCCCTCCACCCAGCGTGGGTAATTGTTGCATCCGTCCAGCCTCTCTAGCAAAGCGCCTGTGTCACTCCAAGTCTAGCTACCAGCACCCCCTCTCTGAAGTACTCATGCCTGACTGAATGTCTCCTTGCAAGACTAGATCTTCCGAGGCTAAGCCCGCAGCGCTGTCCGGCTGCAATATCGACATCTCCGCCGATATTAAGCACCCCCTCAATAGAGTGCTCGCACTCCCTTGACAGGAGTGCTCGCATCCTTGCAGGACACGATCCGTGACTCCATCTCTCCTTATGCGGCCACACATCCTAAAGAGAATCCAGTCACAATATCCACAAAGGAAGAGATCCCAGCGATGCATCGTCTGGTCTCCATCTCCATTCCTCTGTCTAGAGCTCCCGTGAACATCTCTCAAACAACCAGTTGCCCGCCGTCTGCAGACTATTTCACACACAATCTGATTCGGTAACCGACACTCCTGTACATCTCAGGTCATGACTCCTCGTACTCCAGTGTCCTTCCGGTGTGTCTCCGCAACTATTACTTCACCTGTTCACTATCACCAAAACTCATACTGGTTATCTAGTACCAAACATCAGCTCCATCTGTTTGCACTCTCCACAAGCCTGTATTGGTTGCCCATCATCATCCTCATGCAGCCCAAATCACAACTGCAACTCCCGATGATAGGTCTTCATCACATCTGCCACTCCCTAAGCCTCCTACCACTCTCTGTCATCTCATCTTGGGTCTTTTCCTGCCACTCGGTCCATACTCGTTCCATTCCCAGCTTTTTCCCAGCGTCCCTGACCTTCTCAAGATCACCACGAACTGTCACCCTAAACAAGCGCCTGTTATCACTTCCAAATCAGCGTCCCCAGACCCGATCGAGTGTCTCCTTGCTTGCTAGGTCTCCTGTGACTGATCGCCTTGCTAGAAATGAGCATCCTCACAACCCGAACAACCTCCAAACATCTGATTCTTGCTCAACTAAACATTAGCCTCAGCCTAGGAGCCTTCAATCAGAAAATCGAATGCACGATTGGATCCGGAACGTCGAGATAGTTGAAATCGACTACTCACTCACAAAAAACGGAGTCCGAACAGCTCCGAAAAGTGCGAAAAACCAATCTGGAATATTCCCGGAATATTCCTGTTTGACCAAGCAGTTGACCACTGAGTGTTGAACTCGCTGACTGGACTGCCACGTCACCGTTGACCGGATGACGTGGACAGTTGACCGATGACGTGGCACCCAAATGGGACCCCCATCCTGCTGACGTGGCACTGCCACGTGTCCGCCACGTGGCACGTTGACTGGGCTGCTGACTCACCACCTAGTCAGCTTTGACCGTCCTGCGTGGCATTGACCACACACGCCTGGCGTGTGCCCCCATGTGCTGGGCGTGTGCCAGCCACGTTCCTGCGCGTGCAGCACACATGCACGCGTAGATCTGACGCGCAGTTACGCGCCGCTCCATCTGGCCGTGCGTGCGGCTCACTCCGGCGTCGTCCGGTGATTTTCCGACCACTCCCGAGCTCGTCTCGACGAGAGGAACACAACCCCGTGCTCAAATCTCGCATCCGATGACTCCTGGTACAAACCACCCTTGAACCGCCGCATTGCCACCTCGCCGCCACCTCCGAGCTCCTCTGGCGACGTGCTACCCCAATCCGTGATCATTTCCTTGAGGTGACCACAACCCAGTGCTCAGAACTCGTCTTCGATCATCCACGACCTTGGGCTTTTCAAAACAGCCTCTCCGCCCGTCGCCAACTCCACCCGCTGCAATCGAATGGCTCCCAAGCCATCTTGGGTGACGAAACACGAGGCTTGTGAGCAATTTTTTTCAGAAATCGAACCCGTGGTTTTTCCGATGACCCTCTTCTTCAACCCCGCTCTGATACCAATTGTTAGGACCGTGAGGGACACCACACACACAAACGCACGCAGTGATTTCAGAGAAAAACTCCCTTTGATTATATATTCACACAATATACAATAAATATGAAAAAACTCTCCGGAAACCACACGCCGGTTCCTCTCCGGGAGGCCACAACCCGGCCCCCCACGCTCGCCTCACCCTCTCCCTCACATTATGTCACACACTAACCCTAATAGGGTTTACAACTATATATAAGGGACTCCAAGGGTAAATACGCTCAACACCCAATACTAAAGGTGTTACACAAAATAACCCCACCACTATGGGTGGACCCCAACAGAGGACACTCTAACACCCATCTATTCCCATTTCGTATGGATGAGACCCAAGGGTCCAAATCCCAATGGAACTCCTCCCAAGATGCCTATATAAAGATCACACCTCCATATCACAAAGGAATGCAAACAATACACAACTCATACTCAGTCCATGCTCACATCTAAAACAATCGGAGGGGCGATGGCGACAGCCACGCCGATGCCCATAGTTTACCCATTCTGTTTTGCAGGTCGTATATCGAACACACCAGAAGCCGCTTCTCCCGCTGGAGGATCAGATGGACGGTTGAGGAACTCCTCCTCCAGAGGTGACCAAAAACCACTTCATCAATACCATATCAACTCCATCATCTTTGAATTACGAACAAATAAACACACTGCCCCCAATAAATATACAGCACTTCCGGGCAAGGATAATTATAGATGGCAATGGTTTGTGAAGTTGTCAACAAAAGCAAACAATTTTGAAATATTAGAACCATATTGTCTTCTATGGGTGTTAGAAAGGTTTGAGGTCATGGAAGATGGATGAGAATAGATGACTTTTCATTGGCAGCTTTCCAAATGTACCAATGAATGCAGCAAAAATATGAATGAGAGACACTTTATTTTTTTGGCTTCAACCTTTGAGAAGTAGGAAACCAAGGCCCCAACTATAAATAGAGAGATAGACAGTGGGTGTCACGCCCTCGATTTTCAACATAAATAATAATAACATTTGATGAT
>BPLS01027414.1:0-10100 GCA_019656275.1 Rhododendron kiyosumense
AGGATTAGAGGGATGAGATCCCAATTCTCTCTGCAAAATTTCAAGCTGTTGTCTAGATTCAATAACCCGCTTAGAGATATCACTAAACTCCCTGGTGTTGAGATGCTTAAGTTCCTTTTGTAGAAATTTGAGTTTCTCACAAACACAAAACATGGAATTCCCAAGAATCACTCTCCTCCAAACTTTCTGAACTACTATAAGGAGCTGAGGATGATCAGCCAGAAAGTCAAAAAATTTAAAGGGTTTGGGGAAGCTCCTAGGGCTAGGGGAGACGCACACAATGGCTGGGGAGTGATCGGAAACCCCTGGAGAGGGAAAATGAGCAGAAGAAAAGCTAAAAGCTTTCATTCAATGCTCATTGACTAGGACCCTATCCAACTTTGTACTGACAAAGTGGGAAAGATCTTGCTTGTTGGCCCAAGTTAAAAAACATCATGAACACCTCAGATCATCCAGTTCTAATGCATACAGACAATGATTGAACTCATCCATATGAGAGGGCCAGCTAGTATCACCCTCAAACTTCTCATTAGGGAACCTAATGGCATTAAAGTCCCCTAGAACTATCCAAGGAAATGAAGTGCTAAGCTGGCGAAGGCTAGACCATAATGCCTGCCTATCCACATGGCAGTTAGCCCCATACACAAAGGTTGCAACAAAGGGTGACCCCCCACACTTAGGCGGAACCGCAGAATGTATAAATTGGTCAGATTGATCTAATACTTGGACATGCATCACATTAGGATTCCAACACACAAAGATCCTGCCAATGGGAGCTTGAGGATAGTTGTTCACAAAATTCCATTGAGGATAGACAAATTTCATTATTTTGGCAGCCCAGACCTCCTTTATTTTATGCTCCAACAACCCCAAAAGTGAGAGCTTATTGTTATTTACAAAACTTTTAGCCTCTTTTTGCTTGATTGGATCGTTAAGACCCCTAATATTCCAAAAACCAATGTTAAGAGGTTGTAAAGTCATTAAAACAAGTTTCTAAGCAACAAAAGATATGCAATTGGCAGAAATGGATTTATTAAAACTACACTGACAAAAAGGATATGGGTGCGCTAATTCCCTCCACTGTTTAGGGAACATGCTGACTACTCTCTAGCTTGTTTCCTCCATCTTTTCCTGGCAGACTTGGAGAGATACTTATTAAAAGTAGTACTTCCATTGGGAACCAACATGACAGCCTTCTCCCTTTCTCTAGAGTCTTGCAAATCTAGAGGTACAGGGGACGGAGGGCTTTGTAGCTCAGAAAGTGGAGTTACCCTTGCTATTCTCTCTGAATTAAGACTAGTCTAAACAATAGACAATCCTTCCTCTCCATTCACTGCTATAGACAAAATAGCCCACGAGACACATGATAGAATTGAGGCTGTACCATCCCGAACCTCCAAAACTTCATCTTCTGATTTACTAGGCTCTACTACATAAGTCACAGAAGGTTCCACTGCCCTACTCTCTAGATGAGATCTTGATGTAGAAATCAAAGTCAAGGGGGTGCCCATCTGCTTAAGCTCTTCCAGAACAGCCTGCTGCTTTTCATTACCTACTTGAGTCAAAGAGGTGGAGGCTTTTTTGGCACACTGCAAAGTGGGATGTCCAAACACATGGCAAAGATTGCACATAGGAGGAAGGACTTGGTACTCAATAGGGACAACTATAGATTCCCCATCCACAATAACTGTAACCTCGTCCGGAAGATCCTGTTGAGCACTTACCTCAATACAAATTCTCGCTTTTGTGGATTTGGTTTGGAGAAGGCCAGGTTGCCTAGCAGTTTTGGCTGTGGCTTGGTCTACATGTAGAGGCCTTCCAACTGCACTAGCCACTCTACTTAAATAGTCTTGATTCCAAAGCTCAAATGGCAAGTCATGGAATTTTACCCAAGCTGGTATTTTAGAAGGCTACTCCTTGGCGGGTTTCATCATCCGATGCCAATCCTTGAGTACCAAGTATTTCTGAGAGAAAAAATTAGGGCCTCCTTTAAGAACTTGTATTTTGGCCTACTCATCCCTGAATTCAAACAAATAAAACCCAGCTACATCGGATTTGACGGCCACAAAAAGATCTTCCCATTGGTTCTGCGTTGTGGATAAAAGAAGAGGATAAGCCATCTTCCCATCAAGGAAATGGCCTACCAAATATCTATTCCATTTACCCACCTTAGTCAATTTCCACTAGAGCTTCCTTTCCTCGTTGGAGGTCTGGAAAATAGTCTAGTTTCATTTCCAACGATGGGCTCTGTGATTGTAGGAGAGAAGCCCAATTTCTAGGCTTAGGTTTACCCTGGGTCTGGACCGCATTGGGTTTGGGATTAGGTTTGTGGGTTTGAGGTCAATTAGGGTGGGTTTCGGTTGTAAAGTGATAAACCTGGGATGCTACATGGAACGGAGGAGGCATCAATTTCTTCCTTCAGTAGTGGAAGGAATTAAATCACCTATATCCTTTTGTTAAGGCAGTATCCTTATACTTCCAATTTCTGCTGTTTACTTATCTTACAGCTTGTTTTTGATTTTATGGCTATACAACCCATTAACCTTGGATTTTGGAAAACTCGAGGTCTCAATGTTATTATTAAGCCAAATGAGGTTAAATCTTATGTAACTAGAAATAATCTTTCACTTTCGGGGTTGTTAGAACATAAAATTGAGGATGTTGCTTCTAGAGTAATTAAATTTGTTTGTCCTCAATGGGATTTTGTGAACAACTACTCTCATGCGTCCAGTGCTAGAATTTTTGTGTGTTGCGATTCGTGTCTCATGAAAGTTCAGGTTTTGGATCAATTTGATCAATTTATTCATTGGGAGGTGCATCCTAAGTGTGGAGGGGTCCCTTTTTTGGCAACCTTTGTTTATGGGGCTAATAGTTACATAAGTAGACGGGCACTTTGGTCTAGTCTTCAGTGTATCAGCACCTCACTCCCTTTTTTTTGGGTAAAATAGCTTGAAATTAAAAAAGAGGCTAACCGAATATACAGCCTACAAGGGGCATACCCCAGGAGGAAAAAGAAAAAGAAAACAAAACAAGAGTATATAAAATTGTTTGCGCCAAATGGCTACATGGGCTAAATGATATGCGATGTTTCCAATCCATCTAATAAGAGGGAAGGAAAATAATGCCATAATGATGCCAAAAGGTCCTAGGTACAGACCCCCATGGATTTCTGGATCTGAACCTCACGAAACAAGGTCTAAACCCAAATAGTTGTGAGAAACCACAGCTTAAACTCTCTTTGACAGCAGCCTTGTATTCTTCTATATAACGCAACCTGATGTGCCACACACAGGCTGTAACCTGCTGCACCTCACTCCCTTGGATAGTTCTTGGAGATTTTATTGCTATAAGAACCCCTAATGACAAATATGGGGGCACTACTTGTTGGCCCTCTCATATGGATGAGTTTAATCACTGTTTGTATGCTTTAGAGCTTGATGATTTAAGATATACTGGTTGCTTCTTCACCTGGGCTAATAAGCAGGACCCTAGCCAATTTGTCACCACAAATTGGATTGGGCTCTAGTTAATGAGTAGTGGATGAAAGTCTTTTGTTGTTCTTCAGCTCATTTTACCACTCCTGGGATTTGAGATCATTCTCTAGGTATTGTGTGCATCACTCCTACTACTAAGAGATCCATTAAACCCTTCAAGTTTTTCAACTTCTCGTCCGCCACCCTCAGTTTTAAATGTGGTGCAACGAGTCTAGAGGAAAGTGATTATTGGTAATCCAATGTTTTGTGTGTGTGAGAAGCTCAAGCTGTTGCAAAGTGAGTTTAAGCTTATTAATAATAGAGACTTTAGTGATGTCTCTAAGAGGGTAGTAGATAGTAGGCAAATTCTTGAGTCTTTACAGAAAGACTTAAGTAGTCAACCTACTAATCTCTCTATTATTAATCAGGAAAGGGTGGTCCATAAACAATTCCTCATTCTGCTTAGAGCTGAGGAAAGTATGGCTAAACAAAAGTCAAGAATTCAATTGTTGAAGCTTGGGGATCAGTGCACTTCATATTTCTTTAAATCTTTAAGTAATATCAGAAATAGAAGTAAGATTACTAGTCTGGTGTTGGATGATGGGTCCCTCACTCATGACATTGGAGTTATCAAATCAAGCTTTGTTAATTACTACACGAATCTGCTAGGTACAGCTCACTCTACTCCTTATCAAGGTCGACCCAAAATCCATCAGGATTTCTGTAGGAGGTTATCTGATAGCCAAAAGATGTCTATGATTGCAGAGGTTACTGACATTGAAATTAAGAACAACTTTTGGTCTCTTCACCCTCATAAAGCTCCTGGTCTGGATGGCTATAATGCTGGTTTTTTCAAGCGAGCTTGGCCTATCATAGGCTATGAAGGTACTGCAACTGTAAAAGCCTTTTTTAGGTCTGGTCAGTTGCTTAAAAAGGCAAACTCAACATTGGTTGCTCTTGTTCCCAAGGTCTCTAATCCATCTAAGGTGGGGGATTACAGACCTATTTCCGGTTGTAACACTATTTATAAATGCATATCTAGAATACTTGCTAGAAGATTGCAGACTGCCCTCCCTTTCTTAATACATCTTGTACAATCAGGTTTTGTTAAAGGAAGGGGATAGCTGATAACATTTTCCTTACTCAGGAGCTTATGAGAGGATACCATAAATTCTCTCCATCTCCCAGATGTGCAATGAAGGTAGACATCATGAAAGCATATGATAATGTCAGATGGGATTTCCTCCAGGATGTTTTGACTTCCATGAATTTCCATCCCTTAATGATCAAGTGGCTTCGAGCTTGTGTTACTACAGCTAATTATTCTCTTAGTATCAATGGTGAGGTCACTGGGTACATTTTAGGTCAAAAGGGACTTAGACAAGGTGATCTCTTATCTTCATATCTGTTTGTAACAGTTATGGAGGTTCTGATTTGTCTTCTTAAAGAAAAATCCATTCTCCTGATTTCCATTTTCACTGGAGATGTGGACGTACCAAATTAATCAATCTTTGTTTTGCGGATGATCTTATGCTCTTTTGCAAGGGAGACCTGACCTCTGTCAACCATATTCAAGATGCTCTCAATGAATTCCAATCTATGTTAGGACTTTCTCCTAGCCTGAGGAAGAGTAGCATTTTTTTCTCTTGGGTCAACACAAGCACTAGGTTGGCCATTTTGGCTGTCTTAGGGTTTCAAGAGGGTACCCTTCTAGTCAGGTATCTAGGTGTTCCCCTTCTCTCCACTAAACTCAAGACTGCTGATTGCCAAAGGTTAGTGGAGAGCATTATTGCTAGAACTAAGACATCGACTAACAGAGACCTCACCTATGTTGGTAGGGTTCAATTGATTAGATATGTCCTCTTTTCCATTCAAACCTTTTGGTCTTCTTTGTTTATCATTCCTAAAAAAAGGTGATTAAGAAAGCTGAGTCAATCCTTAGGGCATTTCTTTGGTCTGGCGTTGATTTGAAGAAACCAGGTGCCAAGGTCTCTTGGGATCATTTGTGTTCTCCTAAGCAGGAAGGTGGCCTTGGTTTTAAATCTATGCAAGTTTGGAATAAATCAGCCATTTCCAAGCACATTTGGTTTCTAATTTCAGGGGGGGGACAGTCAATGTGGTGTCAGTGGGTTAAATCTTACTTAATAAAAGGGAGGAATTTTTGGAATTTGATTGCACCTGGGTTTGGAGGAAACTCTTAACTCTCAGACCTGTGACAACTGGCATCCTCTTGGTCCTTTGATAAGCAAATTTGTTACTAGAATTTCTTATGATTCTGGTATTCCAAAAGAGGCAACTGTGTCCCGCATAATTCATAACTCAAATTGGGCATTCCCCATAACCCAAACCTTTGAGCTTAATGAGATTAGGAGTTCTTTACCTTCTCTTGTTCAGTCCAGGTTGAACAGGGCTGATCAAATTAGATGAACCCTCACTTCCAATGGTGAGTTCTCAATTGCCCCTTTATGGGACAAATTGAGAACCCCCTTTCCTCAAGTCCTGTGGTATAAGTTGGTATGGTTCTCAGGCGACATTCCAAAGTGTAGTTTGTCAATTCGATGGCTATTCAAAATAGGTTATCCATGGCTGATAGACTTGTGCATTTTGGTCTTAATCTTTCTCCCCAATGTAGTCTGTGTCAGGGGTTGGAAAGTCATGACCATCTGTTCTGTAACTGCCCATACTCTCAGTTGGTATGGGGTGTCATCCAAACCAAGCTTCATGTCTCTTGGCATAGTAGGTCTTGGGATGATTGGGTCACATTTCTATTAGCTGTCAAAGGTAAATCTCTTAGGGCTGTCATTACTAAACTTGTTTTTTTTTTTTGTGTGTAAAACAGCTTGAAATAGAAAAAAAGGCTAACCGAATATACAGCCTACAAGGGGCATACCCCATGAGGAAAAGAAAGAAAATAGAGGATGCCTATGCAAAGTGGCTACATAGACTAGAGGAAAATGAACCAAGTGTTACTTGCTCATCTAAGTAGAGGAAGAGAAAACAACATGAGGTGAGCAGAATGACCAACTACCATACAGGTTCAGTACACCATACAGCTCCCACAAAAGTACACCATAAAAATGCCATATGATGTAATTTCCAAAACTAATCCAATTTGGTAATGACAATACAAGCTATGAATGAGCCATAGATAGGCCATCCAAGCAAAATGAGCAGATCTTGAACCTCCCTCCATCAAGCAAACAACAGTTGTAGCAGTATCTAAAGCAGCAGCAGCTCGGTACAGCAGCAACCATCAACTAGTTATGGCATGAAATTCACCGAAGCTGCGGTAGCTTAGGATGGGAGCAGCGAACAGCAGTAGCCCAACAGCAGCCGCAGCAAACAGCAACAGCAGAAAACGGCAACAGCCGCATGATTACTCATGGAGCTGCCCAACTCACCAACAGTTAGCAACGTACAGAACAGCAGCAAAACAGCAGCTACTTTTCCGTTGTTCACCAAACAACAGCAGCATGCAAAAACCAAATGACAGTCCGCCACACAAGGCAGCTAGGGACAGCCCCCTAGAAAAGCCTAAACATTCCAAGGGACAACCTCCCGAGGATAGGCCAAAAGAAAAGGAAAAGGAGTCTATATCACAGCAAAACAACTGAACTCCAATAGGACTATGTACTATTGCTTTCCAGAACAACCTACTATGTACTAAACTTGTTTTTGCAGTGACCATCTGTCATATTTGGATAGAAAGGAATGTAAGGAAGTTCCAAAACCTCTCTTGTACTTGGGAGACAGTTGTTCACAAAATTTGCTCCATGGTTAGGAATAGACTTTTATCACTCCCTAGAATGCCTCAATCACAAGAAGGATGGATTGTAAATGAGTGGAATGTTGCAGGTACATGACTGATTTGCATTAGTTTTCCAAATCCTATTTTCTCATGTGGCTTGATTTAAGGACGAATCTAATACTTCTATATACAAGGTACTTATCTTAAACTCAATGCTAGAAATATTGGTAATCTGATATTTTGTGTGTGCCAGCATATGTGTGATCCCGTGAGATGTGTGATTGAGCCCCAAATCTTTTGTGAGTGGAAGTAATATTTAATGGGAGTCATTTTGTGAGGGAGAGTCGAGGGAATTCGAGCCCCCTATTTGCTTTAGTTTGCTGGAGGTCTAGGCTTTGAGGGAGTAGCAGAATGAGCAGTTCATTAGGGCTTCCTAACTCCTAATTCCCTGTTCCTGTAACCTGAATGTAGATGGTGTGTGGCCTTGGCCACTTGTCTTTCTATTTGTCTTAGTTTTTTTTTTTCAAAGGTTCTCTATTGTTTTCTGAGCATTCAATATGGGATATGAAGGTTCATTCTTCAATATTTCATCTTTGCTATAGCTGGTTGTAGTAGCTTTCAAGTTATATCGATTATGGCTGTCTGCTCTAACTGTCATCTTGCTGTCACAGTTGTTGTCTGTTATGCCTCTTAGTCATTATCTCAGGAAGAATGTTTAGTCTTCTGAGTATTTCAACTTTTATTTTATGCCTAACCATCAGGAGCTGTAGTTGGGATCTCCCTTCGCAGAGGGGGAAGTCCTTTGCATAGTGACTTTTCTGTTGTGGTTGCTGTTCTGGGATTATAGTAACGGCTGCTTAAGATGCTGTTCTGTTACTCTGATGCTATGATGTTATGCATTTAGGACTGTTTTCTTCAACGTAAGATACAATTCTATCAGTTCTGTTTTGTATGCACTTGAGCAGATGACCTCATGTGGAATTGAATGGATGTTGCTGCTTCCTTTCTGTTCTGTTTGTTAAGGTTTCAACTCCTATTTTGTTCAGTTCTGTTCTGGAGTTGGAAGTCTTGTTTGAGCCTTTCCGGATGGTTTTCTATTTTGAGATCATTTTGAGTTAACTCTTAAGATCATGGAGTTCAAGCTACTGATTTTGCTATCTGCAACCAGTTCTGTTTTAATTTTCTGTTTTGGTGGATGTTCAAGCTAAGATGGTCTGTCTATGGCTGCTTCTGCAATTGCTACTGTAGTTTTCTTGGGTTACGGCTACTACTGCACTCTTTTCCTATGCTGGTTTCCAGCAAACTGCTGTTAATGCAACTAATATGTTGATGCTACTACGGCTTCTGTTGCTGCTAACAACAAACTTCTGTCCAACAATGGAGAATTGCATCATCGTCAAGAGGTGGACGTCTCTCATTGTCCGATGTGATTATGTATTTTGGACAGATTTCAGAAATCAGTTGAGGCTTTCAAATCTTCTAGAAGTTTATTTAATTGGATCTCAATAGTAATATGTCCGATGCCTGCATTTACTATCATGTTGGCTCCTTTCCTATCAGTCAGGTTACACCTTGTGTAATTCTTTTGCTATCTGTTTTGTCTCCCTCTGTTAGATGGAAAGGAAACAGATGTTTGTATTGCTCCTAGTCCTATGTAGCCATTTGGCGTAGGTTATCACTATTTTTTATGTTTTCTTTTCTTTCTTTTCCTCCTGGGGTATGCCCCTTGTAGGCTGTATATTCGGTTAGCCTCTTTTTAATTTCAAGCTGTTTTATCCACAAAAAAAAAAAGATTGCCTCTCTCCTCCAAAATATCCAAAAATACACCAAAAGTAGAAAGTTGCCACTTATGGAAAGTTAAAAGCTGTCAAAAAGTAAGTCGGTAGGCCTCCCGTATCGATACTCCTTAGCCGTATCGATACCAAACTGTCTTGCTCTAAAATCCAGGGTTTCTCGTAAACGACCCATATCGATACGCTGAGAGGTGGATTCCCTTCTGTTTTGAAACCATATCGATACGCAGAGACCGTATCGATACCGAAATGTTGCTGGCAGATCAAGTCTCTCATGCCCCTTTTTGACACCCGACGGCCCTTGGCACTTCCCAGCCTTCCATTTGTTCATTCCCAGAGCCTGATGGCTGCACTCCCTAGGGCCTCGCCACTCCTCCTTTGAGGTTTGTTCAACGCATCAAAACGTGCCCCTTTTATTGCGTAATGCCTGAAATGCTCAACAAAAAACCTTATGCACAAAATCACTAGAAATGACAGATAAACAACCTATAGCGGGACTAACCGCACCAAATATCTACAATATTGGGTGCTTATCACACCCCCCAACTTGAACGTTGCTAGTCCCGAGGAACAAAAACATACTACGAAAACTAACTATGCAATCCTTTCGACAAAGTAACTTAGCTCATGCACACACTAGCTCAAACTAGCAAGAGTTCCAAAAACAAATTTATTCAAAACCCGCAACTAACAGCTGAAAACTAAAATGGATAACTAAGTATTGAGCACATTCTAAACCAAGTACAAAAATCCGTATCCTTATCAAAAAGGAGGATACGGCAAACACGTATGCAATCGCACGATACAAACCATATCCCAAGAAAATGGGCTCGAAACTAGGCAAAGGAGAACAACAAAAACCATGCCTTATATGAGGAGAGCACCTTTAAACAGATTTCATAACTACAAAGCCGGAAACTAAAGTACCGAAAGAAAACAAGCCAAAACTAAGTCTGCACATCGCCAACAATTGAATCAAAACGGAATAAATGCACACTAAGGTAAGGACTTCATTAAGCTTATATTGACCTTGGTTAACAAAGAATGGTTAGCAAAATGGGTGGCGGCTATATACTGGCTCAGTTA